>JAGDYQ010000216.1:381572-401619 GCA_021962125.1 Bulinus truncatus
TATTGCTTGTTGTTTTTAAATATTAAATTTAACATTTTTCACAATAAAACTTAACATGTACAGACATAATCAATTAACACCTATATTTGTTCTAAGAAATTACAAAGTAGCTTACAAAATAGTGCAAAACAAAATAACAATAAGTGAAATAGTGTTAAATTCAATATGTATTAATATAAATAGACACTGGCTCATTATTACCTGGTGTTGCCAGGGGAATCAAGTGTGACACCTCCTCTGACCATTTGACCGTTTTTACTTACAATTATTTAGGTTGATGGAATTTCAGTCGAAAGAAATACAATTAACACAAAAATTTTAACTGTTAGCAGTGAAGTCCTGAATGAGCATACACAGAAAATGTTAAAAAAAAAAAACGGGAAATATTACATAATTGTTCACAAAAGCATATGAATCAGGATGTTTTGACTCGGCTAAAAAACGTTGAATTGATTGAATAGTATGCATGGTTCAAATAATGTATCTATCAAATGGTATTAAAATACTTAAAATGTTAATTTAGATAGATAGTTAGGATATACGGCTGTTAATTTAGATAGATAGTTAGGATATCGGCTGGATAGCGAAGTGGATATAGTGAACAAACATCAAACATTAATGTAAAGAAAAGCATTCGTTTTAATAGTATGTATGAATTCCAAATATTGTATCTATCAAAATGACATTAGAAGACTGTCAGTTTGGATAGCCTTTCTTATAGCGGCTAGGTATTTAAGTCAATAGTAAACTTGACTCACATGCAAAGGGTACAGGGTTTATCCTGGTAATGCCAAAAAAATATTCAACACTAACTTGGAGAGGAGATAGAGGCGCCACTAAGTCTCAAAGCCCACCAGAAAGGACTGCTGAAAGCACCACAGATTTATGTTTGTTGATGTGCCTGTGTGTTTCCCAAACAGCCACATAAGGTTAATGGTAAAAAAGAAAAGAAAGAAAAACTTCAGTTAGAACAGTCGTTTTGAAATGTTGCACATACAATAAATTAGGTTGTAGTCTGTAAGTGAATAAAACAAAAATCATAAAGAAATAAAAAAATGCATATATTGTTTACTAAATTATACATACCGCGGTTTAATGTCCACATGCTACAAAGTCCTATATTACACTCCATTTAACAGAGAGTTATACAATGTCAGTAAAATACAGCAAGCACTTTTATTATATTAAATATATAATATATAAAATATTCGGGTATGTTACATTTAGATGATTCAGGACTCATAAAACTGAGCCTTCTCAAAAATGGCGTTCATCGTAACAAATTTTTGTTGATAATATTCTTTTAAAAAGTAAATTTTCTTGATCACATTCTTTTTAAAATTCGATATAAAAAAAAATAAATGTCTGCAAAATGTTTGGTATAGGCATAAAGTTCTAAAGTTAAACATAAAATACTGCTTTAATTTGTTTTTCACTGCTAAGTAAGACTATGTTACTAAGATTTACACTTAGACTAATAATCACTTAATTTTCAATTTAATTATAAAAATTAATTTGTTTTTCACTGCTAAGTAAGATAAAAAAACTAAGATTTACACTTAGACTAATAATCTAGCAATTTTCAATTTAATTATAAAAACATCATTGGTTAAGGAGTCTGCATGGATTTTTTTTTTTAGGTTGTATAAAGAAATAATTATTTCTCAATTTCTTTCATATTATAAAATATATAGGATTAATCACGATAACCTCAAAGTTGAAATATGGCCTTCCATGCAAAGGTTTTTAGCAGGTACAGCTAGTCTATGTAGTAATTATAGCGAGCTATATTTTTAAAACCTTTTAGTGCATTATTATCAAAGCTTATTTTATAATGGATTTTTAATTTTTATTTATACCTTTTAGTGTATAAAGAATAAGGCTTTCTATTTTTGTGTGTGCACACTTTAATATAATTTAATTAATTTGTCAAGTCCATAGAAGACTAATAAAAGCTTCCCTATTATGTACATGTATACACCATTGCCATGCTTCATATTTATTTTGTCATGACAGTATCAAGTTGATTTTTTTCACATTATAAACATTACCGAAAAGTAATTTGGTTTGTAAATCTTCAAAATGTTGATTCATAAACTCGAAATTATTAAAATTGTGTATTGTCATGTATAATTTACATGTATGCTTGGTTGAGCTTTCTCGCTAAATTAGAATAGGTCCAAAACTGAGTTACAAGATTTGAGGACCCATAGACCTACAATCCAAATACACCACACATAAAATTAAAAATAAATCAGCGCTTATGAAAAAGAACTCAAAAGTAATTCGTTTAGCTCAGTCCATCTCTAAATTAGTTCAATTAAAACTCACACTTTTTTGGTTGGTGAAATTGAATCACTTAATATGATTTTTAGAAGTTATAGCACATTCAACTAGTAATAATTGTTTTAATATGATATTAACCTTTTTAATTTTTTTATGGTTATTTGAAAAATAATTTGTTCGAATGCAATAAGAATATATTCTCATTATAGAGGTGTTCTAATATTTATAAAAGGGTATTTAAATTTTTATTTTAGTGCATGACATTAGACCTTTCTGATAAGCTTTTTGGCCCCAGTTTGGCAGATTATACTTTATGGAATCCAATATATTGTTAGCTGTAGCCTCCGATTTCAGTGGGCTTAATTAAGGACATCTTTTATTTCTCACACAAATAAATTGAGTCATAATGTTCTTGTGGAAATGTTTTTTTTTAATTGCTTCTATATGCATCTGAACACAGTAGCATACTATACACATACTTTTTTTATCTTCAACACTCATCATGAAATTTAGATAAGTTTTTTGTCTTAAATACACTAATTTACAATGTAAATGAAATTAAGGACATTTTAAAAACACATTTCATGAAAAAATCTATAACAATCTAAGTAGGGAAAAACTGTTAAACAGAAAAGTGTTAAGTGAAATATGACTGTATTAGTATTTTTTCCCTGTCTTGTATGATCTCCTTTTCTTTTACATTAGATTATAAAAGAGTTTAGAAATATCTTTTTAGAAACTTTATAAATTGTAACTATACCACAATTTACTAAAATCTATCAAAAGATCTCTTCAAGAATTAACTATTCGATATCGCCCTGAGTCAACTGGTCCAATGCCTCATACGCCTAGTGTTGGTTCACTTTCACAAGATGAAATAGGTAAGTTTTAAAGTTATGATCCTGAAAAATTTTCCCTATTAAGCATCAGGCACAGTGAGTTAATAGCCTGGACATTTCCGGTTGATTTGACCCAGCATTTTTTTTTTTAAAATCTAAACATATCCCTCCTACAACACGGTTTCCTGCTACAGGATTTCCACTATAACAGGTTTAAAAAATTGCCCTTTTCCCTCTTGAAACACATATTCACTCTAACAAGGAAATGAAATTTAGGAATTTTCACTCATGTTGTTTTTTTAGTCTAACCACAGGGAATACTTCAGGTGCACAGAGTATTATGTGTTTAAATTTACAGAGTACTCTCTTGAAAAAAAAAACTGTAGGGAATTAACAGCTATAGTGAAATGTTGCTATAACCCGTGATTCATCAGTTTCTCTGAAATTTTATTACACTTTAAGCAGGGTTGGAGGAGTGGCAACAATTTTTTTCCTGTTTACTTTGAGCATTTTGTTCCCCATCTTTCTTAGAGGCGGGTAATGTTTCCTAATAAAAAACCAATTAATTTAATGCGCCAGAAATCTTAGTGCCATGTGAAACCCCCTTCTAATCATTTTAACCATTTTTTACTTACGATTAATTAGGTTTTATATCCTTACTTGAGATAACAAAAAATAGAATAAAAACAAAAAATATAAAGAAGGAAGAAAAAGATGAATTAATACATAAATACATTCACTAAAGCATACTATAAATACATTCACTAAAGCATACTGTAAATACATTCACTAAAGCATACTATAAATACATTCACTAAAGCATACTATAAATACATTCACTAAAGCATACTATAAATACATTCACTAAAGCATACTATAAATACATTCACTAAAGCATACTATAAATACATTCACTAAAGCATACTATAAATACATTCACTAAAGCATACTATAAATAGATTCACTAAAGCAAACTAATACAGTATGATGCACAGATATATATATATCAAGATTATTTGTGCAACTGCATTGGTCAACATCCACACTAATTTTAGGTATTCGAGATAGATTATCAGATGTCAGCATTGATCATAGTGAAGTCATTTCAGAAGTCACATCTGTTAGCTTGAATTCACTAAAGCCTGTTTTGATGACACCTGAAGCATTTACTACTTCTAGCTCAAGGTTAGTTAATTATATTAAATTTTGTCTGTTAATACACTTTAATCAATTAGTTTCTTAGATAATCATTATTGTTTTATTCAGAAGGAAATATTCATGTCAATGGAGGTACTCAACTTAGTTGTCTAGCACGAAAGTTTTACAAATGTTGGACATGCCATAAATGAAGAAATCTCAAGCTTACATTCCCCACATGGATCTATTGAGCAAGCATTATTACTGCCTTCCAGCACAGATGTAACTCAGGTAGTTAAAATTTTGTCAACTATTTGCTGCAATTTATATCTCATAATTTTATCTTTTTCTCAGTACTAATATCACAGTCCTCTTATGGGTGAGAAATTAGTATTTTAATAACTAGGGCTAATATTTTCAAGAAAAATCATATTTTTCAATGGGACTGTTTGTTAGTACACAATTGGGGCATCTTCAGGGGGCAGCGCTATTAGCATACAGGCATTGCTTGATTGATGACTCTTCAGTGTAAAGTACATGGTTTGGTCCCCCATATTTTTATAATTATTCTAATGTTTAGAATATACATTTAACTAGGTACCCTTAGAATTTAAAAAATTTAAGCTCAGATTTTGAGCAGGGATTTTGATAATTTTTTTTGTTTTAATACATGTATATGTATATTTATTGATACCACAATGACAAAGAAGTGGGAAAATTCTATGAGGAAATTTAACTAGTCATAAAAAAAAAACACCAAAGAAAGTCATCCTTATAATAATGGTTGACTGGAATGGAAAAATTGGCCCTGACGTCTACCGTCAATGGTCTGGCACAGTTGGAAAATTTGGACTAGGGGAAACAAATGCGAGGTGAATAAAGTTACTAGAATTTGGTCTAAGTTTTCGCCAACACAAACATTCAAGAACAGTCACAGGAAATCTCCAGGAGGTCTAATCAAGAATAAAATCGAATACATCCTTATACCAATTGGTTTCAAATCAAAGCGCAAACAAAGTCTTTCCATGGGGCATTGAGTATGTGGAAAAGAATATCCTCAGTCGGGCCCCTCACAGGAAATGATTATGTCAACAATCAAGTGACGTAAGATGGCATGGTTCGGATATGTGTCAAGGCATGATAGCCTGACAAAAACGATTCTTCAAAGGAAGACTGAAGAAGGAGGCCGTTGCAGAGGGTGCCAGTGGAAATGTTGGTTTGACAATATAAAAGAATGAGTACTGAGAAAAAGATAAAATTATGAGATATAAATTGCAGCTACTAATGAATGAACTAAAGACAGCTGCGCAGGATAGGCAGCTATGGAGATATATGTCTTTTGAGGTGTATATGCGTTTCCCCCAAGCCGATTGCGTAGGTTAAGGGTATGATGTATTTTGATGATATATTTATTGATCTTTTATTGCGTAATAAAGCATACTATGGAATTTCCTAATTTATTGCCCAAAATATTTTAAAGGGTTTTCCATTGTCTGGAATTTCAATTTTTTAATTCCATAGGTTTTTCCAGATTTCCATAGGGCATACATACCTTAATACAGTATACTTAATTACTGTTTTACTGACTGCCTTTGCATTACCAAATCCTTCAATGATCTGGAAATTAACCTTACAAATGCATTTAACAGCATAATATAACATGTTATAGCAAAATAACATAGAATTTACTTAGCACGAGCAGGAAAAACTTTTTAATGTAATTTAAATAGTTTTTAATATAACAGTAATAAACTTAAATGTGAATTTCTGACTTACCAAGACCGATGTTCACACGCTGCTACATCTGTACCAACTAAAATTCAGCTTCGTTTCTTTTTCATTTTAAACATTTTAAAATTTATGAAAATTAATATTACTTATTACTAAACATAAATAGGCATTGCTTAAACTTAACCAAACATCTTTAAAATTTCACATAATTATAGTCATAAAGTCTCTAAAATTTCACATAATTCTAGTCATAAAGTCTCTAAAATTTCACATAATTATAGTCATAAAGTCTCTAAAATTTCACATAATTATAGTCATAAAGTCTAGAGTAAGAAAAATTGTATAACATGTAAGACAATTGAAGTAGAGTTTGCCTACTATGAAATAAATTATAAAATTCCAACAGACTCCTCAAAACAGATCTCCTATTGAAAAAATAGATGTCTTGGAAGTGCCCCTCTTACCTTTAGAAGAAGAAGCTTCTCATTTCAACAATAGAATAGCAGTAAGTCTTTCTTCAAATCAATCATGCAATTCATCAACTAGATCAAACCAAGAAATTCTAGATGAACTTTTCTCTAACAACCAGTCACTCTGTGGGCATGGCAATTCATTGGAAAAAATGACTAGCACTGGATCATTTCCTGTTGGAAGACTATTGGTAAGGTTTTTCTTCTTTTTTTGTCTTTTGCATATGTTTACTTTGGTGCTATTATAAAAAAGAGTAATGTCTGGTTTCTGTTTATCATTATCGGAGATAAGCTGCTTCTGATTTTGTTGTGAAATCGGCTATTGTTTCAGATATTAAAAATATATCGGCTATTGTTTCAGATATTAAAAATATATCGGCTGTTGTTTCAGATATTAAAAATATATCGGCTATTGTTTCAGATATTAAAAATATATCGGCTATTGTTTTAGATATTAAAATATATCGGCTATTGTTTCAGATATTAAAAATATATCGGCTATTGTTTTAGATATTAAAAATATATCGGCTATTGTTTCAGATATTAAAAATATATTGTTTCAGATATTAAAAATATAAAAATTTCATAGAAACTCCTTTTTTTCCTGCAAAATGCTAAAATTCGTCACATGAGATACTTACTATTAATATTTGACATTTTAATAATTTTGGTATATTAATGCTGTTATTGATTTATTATTATTTGTTATATCTTTTAGTTATTAGGAGGGATTGCCCTTTTTTAAAAACTGGTGGCGAAAAACATTTTTAAAAAAATGAATTTAAAGTATTAATAAACCACTGTTTGGCTTTAAAAACTGGTTGTAGCCTAGACTTTTATGTTGAGAAATGCCACTAAATTACATAAAAAGTCTGGAAAACACGGCAACTTAACAGGGAATTTCCTTGTCATTCCAATCCATGTCTTTTGTAATCGAGCTGTGCAATGGAGTAGGCGTGACCCAGTAGTAGATGGGTGAATTGAGGGAGGGAGGGAGGGAGAGACTTATTGACTTATTGAATCCATTTCCTAGACCTGCTCAGAATGGGGCTATTATCACTAGTTGACTAAATTTATGTCGGTCATCCAATGACTCCACCACCACCAACCCCTCTAGCCTACCCAGGACAAACATATTGCAGGACTGTCCTACAGCCACTATAATGACTAGTGCAGCTAAAACAACGCCAGGAAAAATGGAGATATAGGTGGGGAGGGGAGATAAATGTATGAAGGGAGGATTGAGGAGTTAAGTGAGATTGGTACAGTGAAGGAATGTTTTGAAATGTTCAGAGGTGTCTGTATGCTCTCACAGAATTCAAAGAAAACCTTTAGAGAAGTAAACAGAGAGAGGTGTATGTAAGAAAGATTGAATACCATGAGTAAAAAAGAGAAAAACCATTATGTATAGGCTAAAAGTAAATAAACGCCAAATTTTGTTCAACAAGATATAGTTTCTTCTTAATTCGTTTTGTTGAACTTCTTCTTAATTCGTTTTGTTGAACTAATTGATGAGATAAAGTATAAATAATTCTTGATCTACAGTTCAGTCATCAAACCAACTCTTTTGTAATTCATTGAAATGTATATTTATATAGTAAATCTGAATAAAACAGGCAAGAATTCAGTCTTATTCTTGACTACCAAACAAAGTAAATGTATTGTAGTTGAAAGGTAATGAATGCCATTAGCCCCAAAAATGATGCAAAACTTGTGACCTCCTTAGATGCCAGAAATTTGGATGTATACTTCTTTAAATATGTATTAATTTAATTTTTAATACATTTTTAACCAATTCTATAGGAAGAAGGCTATGATGAAGATGATAAAGAGGTAGCTACTGCCCTAGGTTTACAAGAAGTTGAAGAACTTGAAAGATTAGGCGCAAATGATGTTGATGAAAGGAATGAAGTTATTTGGCCTGAACCACCTGATGTATCAAAAGAAGTAAAGCTTTTGGTGAATGATGTCATTGAAGATAGGTAATGTATTTTCATATCATTATTCTAAATTCCATTAAATTTAGAACAGTTCATGTTGTGATATAAT
This sequence comes from Bulinus truncatus, assembly GCA_021962125.1. Lineage (NCBI taxonomy): Eukaryota > Metazoa > Mollusca > Gastropoda > Planorbidae > Bulinus > Bulinus truncatus. The sequence continues at coordinate 390,085 of JAGDYQ010000216.1, forward strand.
TATCTGTTTAGTCAATATGTGTCCATAATGCATAGGTTTCTTTCATGCCTTTTATTTTATGGGCTCTTATTCAGCTTCACTTTCTGTTTGTGTGTGTCTAACTTAATTGTTAACCTGTTCTCATTTATTGTATTCTTGATGAAAGTACATTATTTTCATATTTTGAGTGTTGGGCGATCTTGTTGTGTGTTTCGTGACGTAGTGCACATGTGTTGTAAGCGAGGGCGATCAAGATGGTGGACGCCAATGTTTATGTTCATGTTGACTAGTGTATTTTGAAGTATTAAAGTTTTCAAGTTTCTCAGTGAAGTCTTCAGTCTTGTCTTAACATGGTGGCAGGGTAAAAAAAGTTGTAAGTACTGTAGAGTTGTAGATACGACAGACAGAGATATTAATAGCTGTATATATTAGAGATGGCTGAAAGTTTTAAACCACCAATGATACTGGACGTTGTCGAAGGCATTGTGGCCGAGAATTTTCGGAGTGTAGAGTTGTAGATACGACAGACAGAGATATTAATAGCTGTATATATTAGAGATGGCTGAAAGTTTTAAACCACCAATGATACTGGACGTTGTCGAAGGCATTGTGGCCGAGAATTTTCGGAGGTGGAAGAGACAAATAGAAGTCTATCTGCTAGCCTCCGGGGCAACCACAAAACCGAAAGAACAACAGGTTGCTATAATCCTGCAATGTGCAGGGCCTCAAGTCATTGAGGTATTCGACCACTTTGTCTTCCAGGACGGGGAGGATCCAAATGACCCAAAAATGGTTATTAAAAAGTTGGGGGAGTTTTGTGCCCCAAGGCATAATGAGGTCCTTGAAACATTCCGTTTTTGGAAGATGAAAAAAAATATCTCAACCTTTCAACCTGTTCCTCACCGAGTTGAGAATACAGGCTGATTAATGTAACTTTAAGGATAAAGAGAGAATGATAAGAGACAAAATTGTTTTCTCAGTAGACAGTCAAATACAAGCATCTCTTCTCAAGGATCATGAGCTAACACTGGAAAAAGCGGTCAGGATTTGTCTGATTTTCGAGCAGACTACAAAAAGTTTGAGAGAAATGAAAACTGAGCAAACTGAAGAAGATTGTAGTGGATAAAGTGGACAGGAAAACTGAGGGAAAGCCCAAGAATATGAGAGGAAGGACCCTCACAGAAAGCAATGGATGTAAGTTTTGTGGTGGGACCCACGAAATGAAAAAACAAGCTTGCCCAGCATGGGGCAAAACGTGCCACAACTGTGGCCTCAGAAACCATTTTGCTGGAAAGTGTAGAACGGTTGTGAACAAGATCCAGGTGCAAGGGTCTGATGATATGGAAGAAGACAAGTGGCTGTGTGCTGTCTCAAGCTTGAACGGTCGATTGACTGCCCTATTTGAAGTCAACAACTGTGAAGTAAGGTTTCAAATAGACACAGGCGCAGATGTTAACACCATTTGTAAGCGTTTTATAAAGCCGGAACAAGTGACAAAAACTAACCATATATTAACTATGTGGAATCGGACCAAGCTGAAACCTGAGGGAGTGGCACGTTTGCATGTCACGAACCCTAAAACAAGGAAACAGACACTCACCGAGTTTACCGTTGTTGGGAATGAGTTTCAGTGCCTTCTAGGCAGAGAGTCTTGTAAGGAACTTGGGTTAATAACGGTCAACAGAGACAATTTTATAGCGCAACTTGAGGCTGAAGATCCAAACCTCGGCGACCTAGGGGAAGTCACTTTGACTGTGGACCCTTCCATAAAACCGGGGATATCGTCATGCCGACACATACCACACTCATTAAAGAATAGGGTGAAGGAAGAAATAGAGCAGCTGGTGAGACGTAAGATATTAATACCTGTGGAAGGGGCGACCGAGTTGGTCAACCAAATGGCCATCGTACACAAACAGAACGGGGACATACGAATCTGCATTGATCCTCAACCTTTAAACAGAGCGTTGCGAAGAGAGCACTACAAATTACCAACCCTTGATGATGTTCTACCTCAGTTCAACAATGCTAAGGTCTTCTCCAAGCTAGATGTCAAGGAAGCATATTGGCACATACGACTGGATCAGAAATCCAGTCTGTTGACCACAATGATTACTCCATTTGGCCGATTTAGATGGTCTAGACTTCCTTTTGGATTGTGTGTCAGTGGAGAAATTTTCCAGAGAAAACTTACTATGGCCCTGGAGGGTTTAAATGGGTGCATCAACGTGGCTGACGACATTATAATAGCTGGTTGTGGGGACACCACAGAAGCAGCAGATAAGGATCATGATATAAAGTTAAGCCAGTTAATGAAGCGTTGCAAAGAACGGGGAGTCAGACTGAATGATTCCAGGACCATCATGAAGCAACGAGAGGTCACATTCATGGGTCACATCATAATGCTGATGGAGTAAAACCTGATCCAAAGAAAATCAAGGCCATAACCGAAATGAGTCGCCCACAAAATGTGCAAGAAACAAGAAGATTCTGTGGAACTGTGCAATACCTGTCAAAGTTCTTGCACAATTTAGCTGATCTAGCTCACCCCCTTCGAGAGTTGACGAAAAAGGACCGCGAGTTTCAGTGGACGAAGAGGTGTGAAGAGGCTTTTAACGAAATTAAAGTGAGAATAACAAAAGCTCCAGTGCTGTCGTTCTATGACCCGGACAAACCACTGGAACTCCAGGTTGATAGTAGCCAAGATGGGCTTGGGGCTGTTTTTGATGCAGCAAGGTCAACCCATCGAGTTTGCTTCAAGAGCGTTGACTCCAGCTGAGAAAAAGTGGGCTCAGATTAAAAAGGAACTTCTTGCAGCTGTTTATGGTCTTGAAAGATTCCGTCAATATATGTTCGGAAGACAAGTCACGATCGTAAATGACCATAAACCACTGGCTAATATATTGAAGAAAACCCTAAACCAGGCTCCAAGAAGACTGCAATCCCTTATCATGAGAAGTAGCCGATACAATTTTGATTTCAAATGGGCACAGGGCTCAGAGATGCACATCGCTGACATGCTATCCAGATTGGCCAATTCCAGTGGAAAGGGCGACGAAATTGTGAACATCAATCTGACGCAGGCTACTGATATGCCCGATGCCCTGTTAGAGCGGGTCAGAAGAGAAACAGAATCTGACCCATCTTTACAGTCATTGATGTGGAGAATACGGAACGGATGGCCCAACAAAAAGTCTCATATTGAAATGGAGCTCCAGCCATATTTTGATTTTGCTGACACCCTAGGTATCCAGGATGGAGTCATACTAAAGGGTGAGAGAGTGCTCATACCTGCGACTCTTCGCCCTGAAATAAAAAGGAAATTACACGCCTCACACCTGGGGTATGACAGCATGATGAGACGGGTGAGGAAGGTGATTTTTTGGCCTGGGATCGCAGCCGAAGTGAAGCAACTCGCAGAGTCGTGTGAAGCATGCCAAGCAATGAAACCGAGAAACGTTCGAGAGACACTTTGGCAACACAATGAAGGGACCTGCCCCTGGGAGAAGATCGGGGCTGACATATTTGAAATTCAAGGGAGACTGTATTTGGTCTCTGTCGACTATTTTTCCGGTTTCATTGAGGTTGATTGGCTCACAACCTCTACATCACAAGCAGTTATCACGAAATTTAAAGGACATTTTGCTCGCTTCGGCGTTCCAAAGGTATTGATAACTGACTGCGGACCCCAATTCACGTCGAGAGAGTTCGCTATGTTCACCAAAAGGTGGAACATAGTTCATGTCAAGTCTGACCCTGGACATCACAAGGCAAACGGAAAGGCTGAGGCAGCTGTCAAAATCATGAAGAATCTTATGAAGAAGGCCTACCGGAATGGTGATGACCCATATGAGGCATTTCTAGAACTGCGAAACACGCCTAGGAAGGATACGGGTCTCAGCCCTGCACAGGTACTGTTAAACAGAACACCTCGCACGTTGATCCCAGACACTGCTAAGAATTCTGTGCCCCGATATCTTCTGAAGGAAAAGTCTAAACACCAAGAGCAAGTGAAGAGACAATATGACAAAGGAGCTCGAGATTTACCCGTTTTGAAAGAAGACAAACCTGTGTACTTTCAAGACCCAGAGAGGAAAGGATGGAGACCTGGGAAAGTTATCAATCGAAAAAGAGCGGGGAGGTCGTAAACCATAAAGGGAGAAGATGGCGGCATCTACACAAGGAACAGAGTTCATCTGAGACCAAAGGTCACTGCTTTTAAAATGATGCATACCCGTCTGCCGCGGGGTATCATCATTTCCCCCTCACACATAATCACTGAGGATTCTGACGAGGTTGGCTCACTGTCCGAGTCAGGGCTCTGCAGACCGCAGGAATCACTACCAAACAACGTGGACCCTGTCGTGGACTCTGGGTCTACTGCAGTGCTAGACTCGGGGACCCAGATTAGACCCCGCAGAGAATGTCGGCGTCCAAGGTGGCATGATGACTATGCTATGTGAACTTTTGCATGACTATGCTATGTGAACTGTGGCATGATGACTATGCTATGCGAACTGTGTTTTGTTGTCAGTTGTCTTGCTGTGTCCAAACATTTCAATTGTTGGATAGGGAGGATGTTGGGCGATCTTGTTGTGTGTTTCGTGACGTAGTGCGCATGTGTTGTAAGCGAGGGCGATCAAGATGGCGGACGCCAATGTTTATGTTCAAGTTGACTAGTGTATTTTGAAGTATTAAAGTTTTCAAGTTTCTTAGTGAAGTCTTCAGTCTTGTCTTAACATTGAGTCAATGATATTTTTGTAGATTTCCAAAGCTTATTACTTTGTTACTAATGTTTATGTATGGTAGAGATTATGTTGAAAGAGATTATGATTTTAAAATGAATTGGGAAGTACGAAGTGAATCTAAGTGTCATACATTTTTAGTCTACTCTCATTGATTCTGCAAGCCAATGTACAAACAGGCCAGCTAAATGCAAACTGTCTGTTTGTGACAGGGTAAAACACAATGTGATCATTTTGGATATAAAAGAGTTTTATTGATAAATGACAATTTTTTGTTGGTGGGGAAATAATTATGGCAATAAGAGATAAACATCTATGCATTGACTGTAGTGGAGTGTGCTGCGAACTTCTCCTTCCTTAGTCATGTGGCTGGCAACAACCAATGATAAGGCTGACTTTATCAAACAATTATTTTTCTAATAGAATATGCCATTTAAATAAAATTGACTTTGTACCCCATCAAATGTATTTATAGATCGAGGAATACTTTAAGCATATATTAAAAATACATTTAGTAAATGATATTACAATAATATTTATGTTGACATGACATTTTTTTTCACCTATGAAATATATATTAGTACACAAGAAGATTATAAAGAACCAGAATTTTCTGATGAAAATGATGAAGCTGAAGTTGAAGAAATTATTCAAAGTCATGTAAAAGATGAAGTTGAAACAGCAACTCAGAATGTTGATGATGTCTTTACCTCAAGACCAAACAGGTAAAGAGCATTATATTATTTATTCTACTGTTGGTAAAGACTAGCCATTATTTTACAATATTTATAACTTCCAAGGAAAATACAACTTATGTTGCTTGATAATTAAATCTTCTGTGTAAATTGTGTCTTATTTAGTTTAACCACTTATAAAATATTTTTAGTACAAATTATTAGTTTTTTTTAATTCTTATTTTCACAGACTAGATTCTAGCCAGACTCATGTGTTAACAAGTGTAAGTTGCAGTAAATTTTGTTTCTTTTTGTATCTGTAACTCCACCCTACACTTTTTTAACTGCTAGTAATTAAACAGTTGATTCAATACTGTAAGTTGTTTCTACATAATTGGGGACCTAAGGCTTAAGTAGTTTGGTCCTAGGGGGAGCAAATAAGTTTTTTATATTCCTTGAAGATCCCATTTTTCTAAGTCTGTAATTAACATTATTGTCTAAGAAATGGTGTGTTAAGGAAACTATTTATCGTAATTAGCGTGTGGCCTAGTGGTGTTGAACACTTGACTGTCAACCTGAGAGTACTGAGTTCGATCCTTTCTTTCTTTAAAAATCTACCTCAATACTTGAAAACAATCAATTTTATATCATTGCTTTTTAATTCTTTTTTGAGAACATTCTTATTAAATTGCTGATCTTATAATCTTGTTGAATTTCATTTTATCTAGTATAATTTAGTGAATGCGCATTCTATATCATGTGCTGAATAAGAAAAGGTTTTATTAATATAAAAATAAAGTTCCCTTAGCCCTAAAGGGCATCAGGGCAAATGAAGTATAAAATTCATCCGTTACTATAATCTCGGCTTTGTGTGGTTAGCACAACGCCCAGCAGGTCTTTACTTCCCCAACTTAAGTCAGGTACCCATTTTAAAGCTGTGCACTAAAAAGTTTAGAAAAAAATCATTCATTATATCACAAATGTTTTTGATAAATTATTATACAAATATTTTTGATTAATTATAATACAAATATTTTTTATAAACTATCATTACTAAATATATATTCGTGGTTGCTGATGTGGAAAGATACCCCTATCTGACTATTTTTGCACTTGAGTTGCAATGAAGTATTAAGAATATTACATCAAATAATAATCATTTAAAAGTTTATTAGGCGTTTATACTCTGATGATTTTTACTTTGTACCTGTCTTTTTAAAATTTACAACGCAAAATCTTTATTTGAATTTACCCCCCATCTGGTTTTTGACATGACCAGAGCAAAAATTTTAATAAATTTTTAAAAATATAAATAGCTACGTATCAATCAGATTGTCCAATAGAAAAGCAATATATCTAAACAATTTTGTACTCTCAAAAATTTCACATTCTCCTTTAACTGATTTTGACAACAAATCCCTTCATGATTAAGAAATTCAAGATGATGCTATGCGCGGGAAGTTTTTTCATGAACATAAAAAATGTTATCTATGGATATAAGTTCATCCAATTCAACATCAGGAAAATTCAAATTTAAAAAAAAATATTTTTTTGTCATAACCCTAATGAACATGTATGCCTTTTTTTTAAGAATGTACACTAAAAGCCCCCATCTATTCTTTCTTTGTATTTTATTTTAATTTAATTTACATTTGTTGTCATCCAATGAGAGCCAAAAATTATCTGGAGTTTTAGTGTTGATAAATGGCCTTACATGCATTCTTATTTATTATCTTTAGATTGATGCTAGTATTGCTAGTCTTGCATCTCAGTTACATCAGCAACAAAAGTTAATGCAAGAAATGCAGACAGAACTTAATCACCAGAGAGAAATTCAGCTTCAGCTCCATCGTCACCAAATGGAACAGCAACAACTTCAACAAATGTCTGCACAGCAACCTTCTCTCGAAAAAGATATTCATAAATTAGAAGACATTCTTATTTCACGAATGGAACATTCTTTGGCTCAACACATGCAGAAAGAAAATATCCTTTCACTTATTTATGCTTATGCACTTAAAATGTATTTAACTTTGCATTTAACTTCATGTATAACTAACTTTAACAGGCTATACAAAACTAACTTTTTCTGAAGAACCTACTAAAATGTTAATGAATTTTTAGGTAATACTCAAGTGAGTTTATGAATATTTATAGATTTTAAAGTGAATCAAATAAACTCCACCAGCACAAATCCCGTCACCCTACAAGGAAGACAGCTAGAAGAGGTGCAGTCCTTCGTTTACTTGGGGAGTGTCATAGATCAGCAGGTTGGCACAGAGGCAGATGTCAAATCGAGAATTGGTAAAGCCCGAGCCGCCTTCATGCAGCTAAAGAATGTCTGGTCCTCCAGAGAGTTGTCCTTAGACATCAAGATTAGACTCTATAACACCAATGTGAAATCAGTCCTGCTGTATGGAGCGGAAACGTGGAAGATGTCTAAGACTACACTAAGGAAAGTCCAAACATTTACAAACAGCTGCCTCAGAAGAATCCTCCAAATTCGCTGGCCAGACACCATCAGCAATGTCAGCCTTTTGGAAAAGACCTGCCAACTCTCAGCTGAAGAAGAGATCAGAAAGAGGCGATGGGGCTGGATAGGACACACCTTACGCAAACCAGCAGCCAGTATCACAAGGCAGGCATTGAGGTGGAACCCCCAAGGTAAACGGAAGAGAGGTCGCCCAAGAAATACCTGACGTCGAGACCTGGAAGCGGACACCATCAAGATGGGACATAACTGGAACCAGCTGGAGAAGATAGCAAAGGACAGAGGACTCTGGAGAACTGTTGTTGGTGGCCTATACCCTGCCATGGGTGAAGGGCAATGATGATGATGAAATTTTTTGATGAAGTCCTAGTTCAGGGGTGTTTAAACTGCAACCTGCTGGACGGTCAAAAATTTTTAAACTTCATAAAATCGCAAATAAAAGGAATCGAAGAAAAAAAATACAAAAAAAAAAAAAATTGATTATTAAGGCGTGGATTTATACAACCTAAAAATTACACATTATGCAATAAACTATCACTTCAAGTGAACCAAATATAAAATTTCTTTACAATAGAGCTTGAAATGGTACTTTTTTTAAATGTATTAAGCCTGTCAATTATGGAGAACAGCGTATTACGTATCTGTTGAAGCCAAAACAACATCAGATGTGATATGAATTTTGACTGAATATATAAGCCAGCTTTACCTGTTTAAATTTGTCATTTGATGAAATACATTGCAACACAAAAACAAAGTCAAAGTATGCATTATTATTACAATTGAGAAATGGTTACTAAGATCATTTTAAGTAGACTTCATTATGATTTAAATGGAATTTTTTTTACAAAACAGTAAAACAAAAAAAATCATGAAAATCCATGCTGTACTAATAAGTCTTTTTACACTTCGTAAAATCTAAGTAACTTTACTTTTATATATCAGTTACTTTACATACCAGGCTCTTATAGCAGCTTTTTGATTTTTCAGTGGCTGATAAGAGGCTTTTTTTCTATTATTTTAAAACTTTTTTCAATACATTTTGATAAATTGACTATAGTGTAGTACTTTAAAGTGTTCATAATTTATAATGATATTTCAAATGAAGGTTAGTTTCTTTTCTATTATTTCTCTTACTATAGTATTTCTAACTTTCGAAACAAGGCATTTCAAACTAGAACTGGTACATGTGTAAATGAAACGTCAATACGAACTATCATTGCATCATTCTCCCCAAGCACCATTCATCTAAGCTATTCTACTTTTATACATGCTTTGTGAGTGTTATTTTTAATTATAATGAAACATTACATCATTCTACTTCAAAGACATTTTTCTTTTATGGTACTGGCTCAAGGTAAAATAATGTTGTTTATTTGCATTTGTAAGTTTTATTTGTGTACTATGCAGTGATAAGTCATGAAATATAAATTTTTGTTGACTACAGCAATTTATAAGTTCATCTATTATAATAATCATTGCCTGAGCTTTATCAGTAACTGTACTAAGTAAATTAATAATGGACCAGGAAAAATTTGGCAAGAGTGCAATGAGTGCTGGGCTCAGAATGCTTTCCATTTTCTTTCTTAGCTGCATATCTTATTTGAAAAGATGCTTAGTTCAGAAATTCTCATCAAGTACATGATTCGTATGATTATTTTCATCTATCAACATTTATCTGTTCTCCAGCTTCGATTGAACAAGTTTTAATTAAGCTAGCTGTAGCAGCTAAGGTCCTTCCCTGTTCCTTGCAAGCCCTATTTGATATCAAGAACTAATCACCACACCAATGTATCATGTCCGATCATCATTGCTACAAATTTTATCCCAAAAAATAAATTGATGTATTGTATATTTTTTTTTATAAATAAAGAAAGGGTAACTTTCAGCATGCTTCAGAGAGCCATTGAATTTAAAACACAAACATTTAAAAGGCCCCCCCCCCCCCCCCCCATAGAATGATAATAATTGTACATGACATCTTTTCTACCCTGATACTTGCTAAAAAAAAATCCTGTTTATCAGCTTTAGACAGGAAACTGAAATAGATTTGTGTCACTGAGTGTTTTATTTTTTCAGGTTTACTATTTTGTCATGTAGGATTATTATTTTTATTGTGGCGTTCTCTTTAATTGTACATCTTTTCTCATAACATTTTCAGGAGGTGTTTCCTGCATGTCACTCACTTTCACTTATCATAAATTAATGTAGCTGAGGCATTTACGATTCATATAATGTATTCTGACTTCACACAAAGATAAATCATTAACACAATAAATCAAACCTAACGTTTCTTCGCTGTCCCAAAAGATGTGTAGACTAATAAAATAATGCACACTAAATCACAACTGCTTAATACTACACTTCTATTTCTAAGCTTTAAGTCACATAACGTATAACTCCCCGTTTATTATTTTTTCTATCTTTTATACTTCACGACCTCATACTCTACTGTGTCCTCTTCTCAAGCCCTGACTCGACTGATCTCAAGACCATCCTCTCTGCCCACTACACCTAACTCCCCTTCTTCTCCTCTAACTGCCTCTTAATTGTTCCCCCAGACTCCCAACCTACTAGCTTTCATTACAAACATCCCAAGAATGCTCATGGCCCCAAACTCTTTTGATTGGTCAATCTACCTCCCTTTGTCAATTCAGTTACCCATCTGATCATAACAAAGTTAGTTTGTTGAACTCTCTTGGATGTACATATCCCTTTATCACTGGCCACAAAAGGATATTGTGTTTAACCCTGAACTTTAAATTTAAGAAAATACATGTGTCCCTGGCATGAACTTTTGCACTGGTTAATTAAATGGAATTTCCCTAACCTAACAGAATGGTTTTAAAGATGGTATTCGAAAAATCTGTCTTTTATAAATTATACAATAGTCATAAATGTCTTAACTAAATGTGCTATGAGTATAAATAAAAGAAGCATACCTCTAATGGTGATCTCAGATATATACTTTAACACTGATAACCTCAGCGATTACAAGATTGCTTAAAAGAACAAGTGAATGCATATAGAAAAATCACAGAGAGATGAAGCCCTTCAAGCACTAGTGTATTAACTGAATTGTCTAAATCTGTGAAAGATACTGTGTTTCCTAATGTGTTGACGTGCTGAAGTTAAAAGCCAGACCAGTTACACCAGGTAAAAATCTCTTAAAGGAATGTTCATCAAGAAAATTATTAAAGTTCTTAATAATGAAATTGAAATTTCACTTCTTATTTGAAGGACATAATTACAATGCTCGTACATTTACAACTATTAATACAAGGCCCCCCAACACTTACCACTGATTTTTTTATATAATTTTTTAGGAATTTAGCAAGCTGTTGGAATCAATAATTCATCAATTACTTTAAAAGTCTACTTCCAATATTAATAAGAGGATAAATTATATTTTTCTTGGGACTTTATGATTGTGTGGTTATGCTTTTCAAATTTTCATTTAAATAATAATTATATGAGTAAATATTTTCCTAAATGATAATAATTACAAGTTTTTTTTTATAATTTACATTTATTTGTTCCTAAACCTTAAGTATGTAGTTACATATTTATTTATGTGGTAGAAATGTTCCAAAAAAATGACGCTTAATTTAATTTTTGCATAAATTAACACCATATTTTCCTTTTATAA
>JAGDYQ010000216.1:402119-451586 GCA_021962125.1 Bulinus truncatus
TGACTGGTAGTTGTTGTTTTTTTGTCAGTGGTGTAACTAGTGCAAGTGTCGTCTGCTTTAGGCGTAACCTGAAAATTAGGGAGCGACCGATAATCGGATCGCTATCGGTATCGGACCGATATTGGCACTATCGGTTAATATCGGATCGGTTGATTGTTCTAGGGAGCGACCGATAGTCGAACCGATATTGGCACTATGGGTTAACTGTCAGACCGGCCGTTTTTTGGCTGCCGATACATTGTTTTTTTTTTCACAACAGAGTTGCAGAAAAGAAAATCAGTAAATAACCCAATTCTATAACTAGATCAGACAAGATTTTTTAAAAAAAAGGAAAAAAAAAACCCGCACACAGAAATTGTCACGTATACATCAGAGATACGACCTTGAAACAATAAGATTGGCATTTCTTAATTCTAATGTATGACCTTGAATGATACAATTAGTGAACATCTGTGTGTATTTTTTGTTGGGATGGGAAGTTGGGGGGGGGGGGGGGGGGAAACAAGACTTATGTGTGGGCGAAGCGTCATGAAATATGACAGGGAAGGGGTAAGCATGGGTTGACATACGTTATTAGCTGTATTATAGCACGAGAGAAACACGTGTTTGGCAATTGGCATTGTTGTTGCTTAAGGGGCTGTCCATTAATTACATCAACACATCAACAAAATAGGGGGGAGGGGGGGGTCAGAAAATTTTTGACAATTGTTGACAAGGGGAGGGGGGAGGTCAAGAAAAGTTGACGTCAACAATGTTACTTTTTTACTTTTTTAAATTGAATATAATTACTACATAAATAGGAAAATTAAGCAGCGTTTGTAGTTCTGTGTTAAACACTCGCTTAACATTCAGTATTTTAATTAAACTAACTATATTCCTACTAATTTTGCCACATAAACATTTTGGAAGCCACCTTTTTTTTTTTGGGCGGGGGGGGGGTAATCAAATGTTGACGTAATTTTATAGGGGGGGGGTCTCTGGAAGTTCGACAATGGGGAGGGGGGGAGGTAAAAATCGCCAAAAAATTGTTGACATAAATAATGGACAGCCCCTAAAAATAAAATATCGGTATCGGTAAAAATGCTGGGGGAAAATATCGGTATCGGACTATCGGTAAAAAGGCATATCGGTCGCTCCCTACTGAAAATATCTCCCCAATTCACAAACTTCTAACATCTTAGTAGTAAAAAAAAATGAAAATTGGAAAAAAAATAGAATTGCCCTAGAATATAAACCAGCTTATAAATTCGAACGTCTTGTGATTTCAAATACAACATGTCCCAATAAATGTAAACCAACTGAAAGTAATTAAATTAAACTTACCAGACACATGAACATTATATTTTTTAATGTTTAACTGACTTGTTCAACGTCCTTTGCTTTGATACTGGCGCGTCTTCCCTATACTTTCCATGGACATTTGTCAAAGTCATCATTTATTTATCAAGTAAATTTTTAAAAAAATTCTTAAAATTACTAGAAACGGATACATTCCAGTTAGCAGATAAATACAGTCGAATGTTTTATACACTGAATACGTTATGATAGGTTCTATACATACCTGACTAGCAGATAAATACAGTCGAATGTTTTATACCTGTATACGGTATTATAGGTTCTATACATACCTAACTAGCAGATAAATACAGTCGAATGTTTTATACACTGAATACGTTATGATAGGTTCTATACATGCCTGACTAGCAGATAAATACAGTTGAATGTTTTATACCGGTATACGTTATGATACGTTCTATACATACCTGACTAGCAGAGAGTAAATTATTCTCTGTGCCTAGAGCCTACGGACTTTTCAAGGGCCTCCGAAAGCCAGAACATAAAGTGAAAACAAGTTCAGAATGCCAATAAAATTGTATAATGTTTGTATTAAAGTAACTATATATAACCGTGTGAGATGAGCACCTGAACAAGTCAAGCTGCAGTGCTGTAGACCTGTTAATTACAGTATGTTAACTTTACAGCTCATTGTCTTAGTAAAGTCACATATGACGTCCTCAAAGTTTTTTTTATATTTCAAATCGCAAAGAAGTGCGGTTGCGGATATATTCTAAAACCTAAAGGAAATCTTTAGGTGATAACAGAATATCTCACTGGTCGGTCCACGTTAGCTAATTCTACTATTTTCTATATTTGCGTCAACCAAATTAGTTTTATCTTCATTTCTGATATGTTTAGTGACAGTCTATTCCACTGATATGTTTAGTGACAGTCTATTCCACTGATATGTTTAGTGACAGTCTATTCCACTGACATGTTTAGTGACAGTCTATTCCACTGATATGTTTAGTGACAGTCTATTCCACTGATATGTTTAGTGACAGTCTATTCCACTGATATGTTTAGTGACAGTCTATTCCACTGATATGTTTAGTGACAGTCTATTCCACTGATATGTTTAGTGACAGTCTCTATTCCACTGATATGTTTAGTGACAGTCTATTCCACTGATATGTTTAGTGATAGTCTATTCCACTGATATGTTTAGTGACAGTCTATTCCACTGATACGTTTAGTGACAGTCTATTCCACTGATACGTTTAGTGACAGTCTATTCCACTGATACGTTTAGTGACAGTCTATTCCACTGATACGTTTAGTGACAGTCTATTCCACTGATACGTTTAGTGACAGTCTATTCCACTGATACGTTTAGTGACAGTCTATTCCACTGATACGTTTAGTGACAGTCTATTCCACTGATATGTTTAGTGACAGTCTATTCCACTGATACGTTTAGTGACAGTCTATTCCACTGATACGTTTAGTGACAGTCTATTCCACTGATACATTTAGTGACAGTCTATTCCACTGATATGTTTAGTGACAGTCTATTCCACTGATATGTTTAGTGACAGTCTATTCCACTGATATGTTTAGTGACAGTCTATTCCACTGATACGTTTAGTGACAGTCTATTCCACTGACATGTTTAGTGACAGTCTATTCCACTGATATGTTTAGTGACAGTCTATTCCACTGATATGTTTAGTGACAGTCTATTCCACTGACATGTTTAGTGACAGTCTATTCTACTGATATGTTTAGTGACAGTCTATTCCACTGATATGTTTAGTGACAGTCTATTCCACTGATATGTTTAGTGACAGTCTATTCCACTGATATGTTTAGTGACAGTCTATTCCACTGATATGTTTAGTGACAGTCTATTCCACTGATATGTTTAGTGACAGTCTATTCCACTGATATGTTTAGTGACAGTCTATTCCACTGATACGTTAAGTGACAGTCTATTCCACTGATATGTTTAGTGACAGTCTATTCCACTGATACGTTTAGTGACAGTCTATTCCACTGATACGTTTAGTGACAGTCTATTCCACTGATATGTTTAGTGACAGTCTATTCCACTGATACGTTTAGTGACAGTCTATTCCACTATATTTATCAAAGATCAACGTAATCTTTACTTTGAATTGTTTTGTTAATTTTTTCTTAAAGTATGCCCTGGGTACAATGAATGTATAAACACAATACCCTGGGTACAATGAATGTATAAACACAATAATACAATAATTACTTCAAGTAATATCTTCTACTTCACGAAACAAACAAACGTGTCATTCATTACACACTAAAGCTTTTATTTCAACTTTAACATTCTTCATGTTGTGATCATCTATATCCTTAGGCTCACACAAACATATGGCCGTTTTACTTGCAATGTTTAACAGCATTCTTCATGCAGTAAACATATGGCTGTACCCAGGCCCGTAGCCAGGATTATTGGATTGGGGGGGGGGCCGAAGAAATTTTCGGGGGGGCGAAGAAATTTTTTTTCGGGGGGGGGGGTGCCGAAGAAATGATCCTGGGACACAGGGGCGGATCTAGACAACTTTGACGGGGGGGGGGTCAAAACTGTTTTCATTGTTGAAAATTGGTCTTAGAGCAAAAATGTTTTCGATAATTTAATGATGTATTTTCTAAACTTGCGATAACGTGGGGGGAGGGGGGAGGCCTTTATTATTAAAATTTTGTCAAAAATCTCAAATCAGCCCCCCCCTTTCTAGCCCCCCCTGTGGCTACAGGCCTGGCTGTACCACAAACTCTATTGTCACAAACTTTATTTCCAACATTACTACATCACAAATTGTTGCCCTTCTTGGTGCTCATGACTGACAGAGTGTATCGGTTCATTTCAATGTATTGAGACCAACGGGAAGACTTCAGTTCTTTTCAACATTTACTTTCCGTGTTTGCTTAATGATTTCCTTGTCATTTTTAACAAAAACCTTTTCATTCCTAAAGCATTTTTTATCTGAAAACTAGTGTTGTTTTAGTCCCAGGTCATATTTTAGTTTCAGTTTTTATTTCGTTTTTTCTGTAATAATTTTAGTTTTCGTCTAGTTTTAGTCTTGCTTCTAATTTTAGTTTTAGTTTTAGTTCAAGTTGACGAAAAGTCAACATTTTCGTTAACGAAGGTTTTAGTTTTAGTTTTCGTGAACGAAAGCAACACTATATTTTAGTTTCAGTTTTTATTTCGTTTTTTCTGTAATAATTTCAGTTTTCGTCTAGTTTTAGTCTTGCTGCTAATTTTAGTTTTAGTTTTAGTTCTCGTTGACGAAAATTCAACATTTTCGTTAACGAAGGTTTTAGTTTTAGTTTTCGTCGACGAAAACAACACTACTGAAAACTATCGTTTAGATTTCTTTTAATGAAGAATTGAGTTTATAAATAGTTAATAGATGGAATCAGAATTTCCAAAAGACTCACAGAATTAAGCCTATATGAATTTAGAATTGATAATTTAGAAGGTATTTTGATAAAATCTGTTTTAAATTAAAGATTTATTCAGAGACTTTGCAAAGATGAAATTACGCATTGTGCGTTTTTGATTTAAAAGTTGTAACAATGAAATTGAAATGTTCACAGTCGGACAGAGTGAAAGAGCTACATGTATGTGTGTGTCTGTGTGTGTGTGCGCGTGTGTGTGTGTGTGTGTATGAGGAATCTCTCACATGTAACTCTATATAGGACCTCCTAGGCCATGGGAACGGCATTGATGAGACGATTTCAGAATTTTTATTGAAGCCTATTTGATTCCGATCCCTACAACAACGACTCTCGATTTCGTTTCCTGACTTCATGGAATAATTAAATAGTTACAGAAAACAATGTTAATTACTAGCTCCGCTGTTCTCAACTGGTGGTACGCATACCCCAAGGGGTACTGGAACGGTTGTGAAAGCTTACACAATGACATATAATTTTCCTTTAAATCAACTATTAAGTCAAAATATCATAACAGAAAGGGGGCTTACAAGAAGGTGTAAGTTAAACAGGAATACTCCCAATAAATCCAAATACGTTTTCAAGTCATGTGACGTACATTTTGTGTGTCACACCATAGGTTGAAGTATTTTACTAAAAATCAGTATTAAATCTTGCAATAAAATAACGTTAATTTATTTTTGTTATTTTTTTCTTTTACAAAAGCAAATTTTTACCATTTTTTTCCATTATTAATAATTTATGTTAATATTTACAACCATCACATAAACGTATTTCTCTATGTGTCTATTGCCGCAGTTTCAAAACAGTTACAATACTTTAGTAAACTGTTACCACCAGTCACAACAGTTACTATACTTTAGTAAACTGTTACCACACAGTCACAACAGTTACTATACTTTAGTAAACTGTTACCACACAGTCACAACAGTTACTATACTTTAGTAAACAATATACGCTCACACACATGAGGACTATACAAGTGAAGCTCGCTGAGTGAGAACGAGCATTGGAGAGAACCACAGGTTCAGCAGTTGTGAGGTATTACTGAGACCCTAGCGTTCGAAGTTTGCAGTTGGATTACAAAACCCTTCCACTCTGTCAATCACCAAAAGCACACTCGTAGTAAGTAGCCTGCCGTATTGGCAGATGTGACAGTACAAATTACACTCAGCCTATTTGTCAGTTATGGCAGGAAAAACTCTCGCTTTGCTGTTCCCGCTTGTCTGGCCAAAATGGGCAAACGATAAAAACCAGGGATGGGGAGCTGGTGTCGGTGTTGGCAATTTTTGGCCGGTGTCGGTGTCGGCATCAGTATTTTGCCCGGTGTCGGCTTTTGTAATATGTCCGGAGACGGTGTCGGCGCAAAAACCTGCCCCAATAAAGTGAGGGGGAAATACTAGAACTTTAATTAAATAATTCAGAATAACGTCATAGAGTTCTTAGGAAATTCTAAATATATTTTTTTTTTCTTTTTAAATAAATAGGCCTACTTGGTAAATCTGTTCACCGGCGGTGGTATTATTTTCCAAAGCGAGATTCTCTACAGTACAACGAACTGTCAAAATTAACAGAATTGTGACTGAAAGCAGATAGGAAGGCTCCTGGTTATGTTCACTCATTCATTGTATATCATAAGAAATGTTTAGTTTGAATTTCTATATATATATATCCATGTTGGAGAAGGATTACACAAACTTATCCAGTCATTTAGAACCTCGACAACTGACCTGTTTCAAATGTTCCTACAATCAAAGTTAACTCGCCACTAACACTCCCCCCCCCAAACAGCTTAATTTCTCATGCCTGACTGAAATATTTCCCAATCTACATTACAATGACACTAAATAAAAGCCCAGTCCGTAGCTAGCTATTAAGGCCCCGTTCTGAAAAGTGTGCAACCTTTAACAATATATATTTTTAACTACATATTTCAGGCTTAATTCGGGTGTAATATAACGACTTCTTCCTCTATTAACTGTTATATATGTAGTGTCTTCATACACTCTCCTCTAAAAATAGCTCTGGAACAACCATCTTTTATCATTGTCTGTTGCCCTTGAGCATTCTGCATATTCTGAATGGCCACTTGTAAACTTCCAAGCATCATTGCTCTAATGTTGTTGGATATGTCCGTATTTTGCAGTAACTTGCTTAATCAATCGTCGACAATAGTCGACCAATAGTTGACCAATATTTCAGCATATTCCTACACATAAATGAGAAATTAATTAAGGGTAGCGAATGGGTCGCTCCAGATTTAGTATAAAAATAGCATCCCGCATACTCTGGCATATCTTGAAGTAGACCATACACTTCTGTTACTTTAATGTATTCACTGCAGCTACTCTTAGGATTTACGCCGGAGATCCTGCAGCTCTTCTGCTGTGAGGTTGAGTTGCTCACGAAACAGGTGTATTTTCAGGCAATAAATTGCAAATATTGCAAAAATTTTGTTTCACCATTATCCTTTGAAAAACGAATGTATATTTGTATTTATCACCAGGTATTGCATACATTAAATGCTTATGGAAACATTTTTTTCTCTTTTGATTATAAGTAGGCTATACACTGATAAAGAGTCAGTAACAAAAATAAATATATATTTATACTGTTAAACAAATATACTTCACTATAGCGCAATATAATTAAACGTATATAAATATGTAGTGTTTCTTAAAAGTATACATTAAATATCGAAAAAGAATCGGTAGCAAAAAAAACGACTATAAATATATAATTAAACGTGCATCTTTATATATAGTACGAGGTATAAACAAGGAAAATAAATACAGTTATTCACTTTGCCCCCCCCTTTCGGTGTCGGCGGCTGTATACTATCAATATTTCTTTTACGTAGCAAACAACTGATGGGAACCTGGCAATAGTAGGCCTACTAGTACACTACTGGAACAAAAATATCAATCACGAAACTATGTCAGTTCTACTTTATTAAGTAGCCTTAAAAGAGTCAAATGATCGAGGTAAATATGTTCAGTCAATTTAAAATACATCTTAAAACACTTCCTGCGATAGCCTTAGAATTAGCTAGCAAAATTATTGTAAGATTCTCGCAATTGCCGACACCCCACCCCTGATAAAATCCCACTTCTGCTAAGCTAGCAGATGTAGTGGAGACATTCTGCCTGCCGCTTTGTCAGACATGAGTCGGGGCACCGCCAAAAACGGCTGGTTTGACAGGTTTTTTGTGCCCAGTTAGGAGACATCATTAACCAAAAAAAGATCTTGGTATGTATCTCCCATGCCAGATAAGACACTTAACTAGTTTTAGTATGTTGCCTACGGATAGTCTAATATGAGCCAGGTCATTTGTATCAAGATTATAGAATCTTTGCGAGAATAAATTCATTTAAATGAAGGTAGTGATGTGTATGGGACAATAAAATAATAACATTTTCAGACTCTAATTAGTTAAAATCGTTACAAATTAAAAAAATTTCATGAACATATTTGGCATCATGAGGTTGAAATTTCTTATTACACTTGTTAAATTCCATCTAGCAAAAAGTTTCATTTTGTGTTGACTAGTGTTCAGAGGCGTATTTACCAAAACTGTGGGCCTAGGCGCATGGCCAATCTGGGGCCCCCTCGCCTATAAGGCATTTAAAAATGATCAGAATACAACAATAGTCAGAATAGTATTATTTAACATGCATACTACATAGTTATGCATACTAGCTAGAACTTACCATTGTCAGTTTATTACAGTTATATAACTTTTTTCCTGCTCTTCAATTTCGCGAACGTGTCAACGTGCGCATTGAAATCGTATTCTAATGTCTCCTTTGATTCAATGCATAAAATAGACAAATCTCCCAGCCTACATTGGCTGATGGAATTCCGCAAGTAATTCTTGATCCTTGTCAACACAGAAAATGACCGTTCTCCAGTTGCGTTTGATATAGGAATGGTGAGAAAGATTCTTAGAAGGGTTTCCACATTGGGAAATGTACATTGTAGTCCACCCACTGCTATAAGCTGGTACATCTCTACCGCAGATTTAGCGCCTTCTTCTTTAGCGAAATGCAAAAACTGTTTGATTTCATCGGCAGTGGTATCAGAATTAACATCGTCTTTGTATTCTTCGATCAAGGCCGAGATCTTTATGTTCAAGTCATCTACCTTGTCCTTGAAAAATAGACTGAACAAATCATGTATACCTTTGTATGCTTCGATTCTGTGATCAAGTTCCGTGATCAATTTATCACAAATGGCGTTTACTGTGTTAACAATAAAATTATCACGACCAGTTAAAATAACTTCCGGTTCATTGCTTTCATCAGAAAACGGTTTTCGCTTCTTCTTGCGGCTCACTTCATCTTGATATTTACAGTCTTTGAGATCCTCGTTCATAAGCAATGCTGCTCGCTCTTTAATACGAGTGAAATCGTTTCGGACTTCGTTGTTAATAAATAACTTCAGTGATTCTAGAAGAATTACACCAGCATCAAGATATAAATTTGAATTTTGCAGGGATTTGCTGGTTGCATTCATCCGCTGTAAAATTGTATCCCAAAGAACAGTCATCAATGCAGTTTCAAAAAGATCCATTTTATTAGCAAGAGCGTTAGCCTCATTTCTTACAGCTGCCTTCTGTTCCCGATCTTCGGCTGCTTGAAGAAGAGCTTCCTGGATACCAATGTAGTTCTGATGCAATGCAAACACTGCATCCGCTCTAGCTGACCATCTTGTGTCCGAAACTTTCTTTATGGTGCATCCATTTTTGACTAGATGACTTTTAAGGATGTTCCACCTATGTGTGGATGCTGAGAACCAAACATAAACATGTTGAATAAAGTCAAAGTATGATACTGCTGAAAGCGACGATTCTGCAGCCGCATTACCAACTAGATTGAAGCTATGGCTGGAGCAGGGAATGTAAACTGCATTGGGACTGTGTGCCTAGATTCGAGCCTGCAAGCCCGAGTATCTGCCAGACATGATAGAAGCATTGTCGTAGCTCTGTCCCCTGCATTTTGTGATATCTAATCCCCAGTTCTTCAAAACGTCTAGTATCACTTGCTCCAGATTTTGAGCGTTATGAGCATAGATGTCAACAAAAGTTAAAAATCGTTCTTTAATTTCACCATCTATGAGAACATATCTGAGTATCACAGTTAGCTGGTCCACGTGGCTAACATCAGGTGTTGAATCAACAATCAAAGAGAAATATATCGATTTCTTTACTTCTGATATAAACTGATCTCTGACAGCATTGCCCATTATTTTAATAAATTCGTCACAAGTAGCATGTGACAAATAACTGACAGAACTACTTCCCTTGTTACCGTACCGTGCAATATGATTTGCTAAGAAAGGGTCAAATTTTGACAAGTAATTCAAGCAACTGGTAAAATTACCGTCATTGTTGGCATGACCACGAAAGGCCAAGCCTTCAGAGGAAAGAAACTGTACAGTTGCTACAATCCTTCATAGAACTTCTCTCCAGTATTGCCTTTCATCATCTAACTGTTCGTCAATACGCCCTTTTGCGTTCAAGCGTTTAGCGAAAGTGCACATTGCTTGAACGTGACCATACGAATTCTCATGTTCAGAAATTTCGGCAGCAATATTTTTTCCAATCAGAACACCCGTTTGTTGAAAATTGACTAGCTTTATTTGGAAACAGTTTACATACATAACAATACACGCTTTCAATCGTTTCACTGAACACTAACCATTCACGTCTTTTTTTTTTTAGCCATTCGCCTTGGTTAAGTAAAAGTTATGTTCAGACAAATGACGAAAATATTTTCTGCCACGATCTGTCATCAACATGCCAGCGCGTGAAAGGTCGCCAACATTTTTTGGTTTGAAATCCAAAACATAATTACGCATGGTTTCTGTCAAATTCGCTGGCCACATAGCAATATATGTCAAAATTTCACCACAGTTGTTATCATCAACTCACGACCTCCGGTATAGGACCTTCAGCCGGCTGTTCAGGTTCTGGCAAGTCTGTTGGCTCGGGCTCAGAATCCATACTGGCTGTTGCCGAGACGACTGGACTTGGATCATTAGCTGTTATTTCTGTTTGAGTAGTTTCTGATGGTGGGATTACCGGTCGTTTCGCTAAAAATGTCAACAAGGCGCCTTCGTTTTTCGCATCTTCTGCTTTTCTTTTGGATACCACGCCTTTTTGCACCTGAGGGATATTGTCTCATAGACATAGTTTTAATGAAACGATTGTGTCGCAATCAGCTACAACAGAAAAGGAAAAATGATCAATGATCATTCATCCACACAAAGCGTAGCGGGTAGCAAGAACAAAATTATCAAAATAGTGTAATAAACTGGCAATTAACAATTAGTTATTGCAATTTGCAAAAAATTTAAATTTGAATTAGAATTATTAATTAAAATCTGTGACGTAAGGCGCGCCAACTACTGATACGTTACTTGTCACTTCGAACACTAGCGCCAACTTTATTAATACGTCACAGCAAGCAAGACAGAGTCAACCACGTTCGACAACTCGCATTGTTTACCAGTCTGAAAGACTATTTATAGATTTTTGGAATTCCCAAAACCCTCACAGCAAGCGGGTTTTTTTATTTCTTTTATAAAACCAGGTTTTTGGGGCCCCTAAATTATCTGGGGCCCTAGGCGCGCGCCTATGCCTAAATTCGCCACTGCTAGTGTTATGAATATATATTTTAATATTTTTGTTTAATTTACTAAATGTCTTGCTATTGAATCGATGCTATGTTTTTGTGTGATGTTAACATTGAGTCTGGCACCCACTTCTGCCTTCTTTGTGGAAATGGCATTGTCATTAAACTTAGTTTGCACTGATAAGGTTTCATTCAATGTACACATCTCAACTTCCCTTTCAGAAAAGGGATATCTCACACTGATCAGAGACACACATAGAACACACATCACTTTGAAATCAGTGTTTTCAAGTGTTATATGTAAGTCTGTCTGATCAGAGTGTGTTATATGTAAGTCTATCTGATCAGTGTTATATGTAAGTCTGTCTGATCAGTGTTATATGTAAGTCTGTCTGATCAATTGAACCATCACTGGTTAGGACAAAAATAATGACTATTTGGTTTACAAAAAGAAGCACAAAATCAAACAAATAGTACAAAGACTTTATTGAAATGTTTTTGATATTTATGAAAACATTTGAAGACATTCATAACATAAAATACAAAAAACTATCAGGAAATTAAAGATTTAGCTGCCATAATAATCATTTTGATAGTTTTAATCTTTTTTGCATCTCCCCCATGAGCATCAGATGATTGCAATCGTTGAATGAGAGCACCAAGTACATTTGGAATATGTTCTGAAGTCATTGGCTGGTCTGGATCTAAACTGATTACTGCATCTTCTAAATATCTGAAGGGATGACACACAAATATAGAGTTAAAACATCTTTCTAATAATATATATTTCACACAAGTTGACTTTATAAACAGATATGATAGAAATTTATAAACTCGATATAATTTATACATTTCCAATGGTTATGCAACTTTCAAATCTTACATATTACATGTACAAATAAAAAACAACCAAATAATAATAATAAATGTGTACATATTTAATATATGTTCATTTCTCTCAATATCAGTTAAACTACCTTCAAATTTTTTCCAAAAATATTTTAACAGAGAATTTTAAACGATTTTAAAACTTCACAGTTTTATACGGTGAAGCCATTATTTTTTATAAGAATATGAAATTTTTCAACATAAAAAGGGTCAGGACAGTATTTATTAAGTCTCAATAAAATCAAAACTATTAAAAAAAATTAAGTGATCCAAGTTATACTAATAAAACCAGACTTAATAGGGGAAAAAAACTCCACAATTAAAAATGAAGCTACTCACATCTTTCCAGAACGATATCCAAATTAATGCAATCCATAAAATATAAAGCCTCATATAAACACACACACCCATTAATATCAAGAATTTATCACTTTCACAAAACAAAACAAACTGCAATAAGAAGGGAGGATTTCTAATCTTCTCTTTTAAGTATCAAAAGTCTAAAGCAAGTGAATTGATCATGTCGGAGATGGGGTCTCTAGAGAAATTATTTAAAAATTTCATATGCTTATGAAAAATAATTGCTTCACTGCACATTAGCTAGAAATCATGGTTTTAGAATAATTTTTTATGTTGTTCATTACAAAATTATATTTATTACACATAATGTGGAAAGAATTAGTAAAGTTTGTTTGGTTTTGAGCTTACATTCGCAACTATGTCTAAGGTTAATAATGCAATTTTTCTAACTGACTTCGACTGGACCAATTCTTAACATATGGTAACTGTTATGGTATAGTTCAGCAAATGACAGAAATTCAAATACACCAATGGTAAAGACCTTCACACTGATACCAAATATGTGAAATCTTATGTTCGATTGGCAGCTTAAAGCATACATAAAAACCGGTCATTATGGGAGACTTTTCAATTGGAGAATAGTGTCATTTTTACCCCCTTCCCACACAATACGTAATTAAAAAAAAGAACTGTCTAAAAACGAATGTAAAACCAAACACGATTTTGTGTAGAAATAATTTCTCTACAAGAATATAAAGATTTCTTCACGATAAATCTAGAATAAGGTATAGAAATCTATTGCTAGAATAAGGTATAGAAATCTATTGCTAGAATAAGGTATAGAAATCTATTGCTGAGGGGTAAAGTCAAAATAATCTGCTCCCATAGTTCAGGTGACTTGGCGATTGTTGTCAAAAATCTTCTCCTGTAATGAGTAGGTTTAAGATCTAAAGATGTTAAGCAACTCAATACTTACTTCAATTTTAGTTCAAAATTTTTTTCCAAATTAGCAGAAAGTTGACTGATTAGAGACAAAAGCACAGGCTGTGTTAAGGGGCATGACTTTTTTGCAAAAATCTCTAGAGGTTTTGCTGCTTCACAAGTATACACTACTAAATCCAAGTTACTTGCAGATAATGCCTGAAAAAAGAATTAAAAGCTATAACAAAAATATTGACATTTGAATAAACTGCTATAGATGAGGTTAATTTAAACATACTTGAAACATATTAATTTAACACATGAACATTGTATGTTCAAGTAAAGAAAAATGTTTTACCACACACCAGCCTAGGATTGTCACCTATTACAGGACAGTTTAGTAGATACAGTGGAAACTTGGGTCACGAACAAAACTGAAAATTTTTTTTGTCTCAGGTTACAATCTAAGACTGGAGAGAAAGAGCAAGGTTTACTGTTGGAGACGGAATAGTGTTGTGGTAAAGCGCCCGACCATCAACCTGAGGGTCCCTGGTTTGATCTCCGGTGAGGATCAAAGGATATTTCAGGTCATGGCTTAAGTCCCCGCTATATCTCCTGTGGTGCCTCCATGGCCATTGCACTATCGTCTATGGTGGGGATGAAAGAAGGGCACCTATAAAATCGTCCCAGTAGTAGTTTATAGGATCTAAGAGATTTCATCTAATCCTTAAAGGGACTTCACACACACTGTTGGAGACATACTATTGCGTCAGGGACGAGGCGTGAGTGTTGCTGGTCATTACTATTAGAGAAAAATGTATTGATATTTTTATGCTATATACAAAGCACAGACGAACAAAGATCTATATATTTCTATAAAGTATTGGACAACAACATATACAATTTATATTTAAACTTGTTTGTGCTTTTTAAATAGCATAAAAACATCAGTAAATTTTTCTCAAAGAGTTAGACCGGCAACACTCACACCTCGTCCTTGTATTGCGTACAGACAAATGAAGGCCACACTGTACAGCTAATGACAATTGAAGTTGTCCTATTATGAGGAGCCAGTGATTTTTCAATAGCCAGAATTTAAGAAGTTTTTAAGCATGTGGGCAAATGTCAAAGACTTCATTGTGAACAATCATACAAGCAAACTGATGAATGATTTTCCTATAGCCCATTTCTGAAAGATTCTACAGCAATGGATGCCACCATTTTCCATTGATAGTTTCTTGGTGGAGAAAGATTCCCAATCCAATGTCAAATGCAGCAACAAGAAACTCCTGTAACAAATGGTTCAGAATAGCAAAAAAGGAAAAATTTTCCCCATGATCATTTACTAGGTAAGAACAAAATGTAACTGTTTATTTTACAATTTATTAATTTGGTTGTTTTCTTTGTATTCATGCATATGTCAATAATATGTATTCTTTTGCATTTCAGTAGATAGACAGATGAAAACAAATTGTTTATTTAACTTATTTCAATGTAAGGGTCATGAACATTTCAGGTGACAACAAAGTTCTGGAACAAATTCAGTTCATAGCCCATGGTACCACTCTATAGAGCACATAGTTGTCTCAACAAATTCAGTTCATAGCCCATGGTACCACTCTATAGAGCTCATAGTTGTCTTAACAAATTCAGTTCATAGCCCATGGTACCACTCTATAGAGCTCATAGTTGTCTCAACAAATTCAGTTCATAGCCCATGGTACCACTCTAAAGATCTCATAGTTGTCTCAACAAGTCAGTTCATAGCCCATGGTACCACTCTATACAGCTCATAGTTGTCTCAACAAATTCAGTTTATAGCCCATGGTACCACTCTATAGAGCACATAGTTGTCTCAACAAATTCAGTTCATAGCCCATGGTACAACTCTATAGAGCTCATAGTTGTCTCAACAAATTCAGTTCATAGCCTATGGTACCACTCTATAGAGCACATAGTTGTCTCAACAAATTCAGTTCATAGCCCATGGTACCACTCTATAGAGCTCATAGTTGTCTCAACAAATTCAGTTTATAGCCCATGGTACCACTCTATAGAGCACATAGTTGTCTCAACAAATTCAGTTCATAGCCCCTGGTACAACTCTATAGAGCACATAGTTGTCTCAACAAATTCAGTTCATAGCCCATGGTACCACTCTATACAGCTCATAGTTGTCTCAACAAGTCTCTTCATGGAGAAAGTGATTAATAATCTGCATCTGCTTACTTCATCAGTTAACATGGAGAATTTTTTTTTAAAAAGTAAAGTCTAATTCAGGGACGGGCAACCTTTCTGCAGTTTAATGTCAATTAAATAAATCAACAACATTAAAGGCAGCAATTTAATAGTCATCCATTTTTCATATAATAATTGTTTTGATATAAAATTTAAAAAGTAACTGAGTTTGAAGCTTCACTTCTCTTACATTTCTTATATTTATTTCTATTATTTTCTATTCCAGTTGCTGCTGCCATTGAGTAAATAGCGTTGATTTTTGCCAGGATTGAATTATTCTGTTTCTCTAACTTCTATGTTTTTATTTTACCATATACGGTATAACTAAAAAAAAGTTTCAACTGGAAAATGAACTGTTTTTTGGTGTTACACTTTGATATCAGTCAAGTACTTTTTTGTCGCCAAATTTTAAAAGTTAGTTGATTATTACACATTTCTGATAAAATGAATGTAAATTTCCGTAAATTTAGAGAGATAATAGGGTATGAATTAAAAGATAATTATGTAAATTGTAATACCTATGACGGTATTGCTTTTAATGATTACAGAGTCAGAAAATGTTTTTGATGAAATTATGTAGGAAATATCATTATATAATACTAGTAGAAAAGCCTGCTGAAGCTGGCTGAACGAAATCCGACAGAAGGGATAACAAAGAAATATACGAAATACTGCAATAGAAAAGAGCATGTGGCCTTTATTGCCATGAACAGAATATGATATGAACAGAAATAACAAAGACATATAACAAGAAATCCTTGTTGTGTTTAGAATGACGGATGTGAAAATGTCCAGTTATGGAATTCCCAAAAGAGTTAACTAATAGTAATACAGTGATTAGTCGTCTCCTTATACTGTAATTGATGCGAAAAGTTTTGGAATTCCCCAAGAGAGGGTAGTTTTCATATCGTGCGGTGTATGCTTTGTACATAAGGATGTTCATGGCAATAAAAGCCAAATGTTATTTTCTATTACAGTATTACATTGCACACCGCACGATATGAAAACTACCTGAGGGAATATACAGATAGGTTAGAGGATTATGTATATAAAGATAACTCCATCAGGCTATGTCAGACATTTAAATGTCACTTATCAGTAATCCTTTTTAAGATACTTTTAAAAGATGTGTTATCTATTTCTCTTTACAGTCTGTACATTTTTAGAGTTGTATCACAAAAGAGTTAAAATAATAGATAACACAGCCCAACAAAAAAAAAAATTTTGTGAATTGCCAAGAATGTTTGAATGAATTTATAGCAATTCATGGTTGCTGATTTCAAAACTGCCACTGCTTTTGCTGAATTGGCTCTAGTTTCTGAGATATTGGACACCCTTGAAAATATGATTGTACCCTTTGTGTAAAAAATGCAATAGGTTTGGTGTCTGTTGTTTAATTAAACTATACCAAGTTATAACTTGGTTTTTTTTTCTATTTTATCTCTGCTTTCTAAAGACATCATGAGTTCATCATGAAGATGCTGCAAAAATAATCAGAATATATTCTGTTACATCTCTGGACAATACATGATTGAAAAGCAAAGAAGAAATATAACCGACTTTGTGCAGCAGGCATATTTGGCTTATTTCGGTGTGAAGCTGGGAGACCAAGCCATGTCTTGGGTTCCCCATAAGGTCTGCAAAAACTGTGTGGAGAGCCTACGGCAGTGGACAAATGGTTAGAAGAAAAGTCTAAGTTTCGGTGTACCAATGGTATGGCGAGAGCCGAAAGACCATTTTGGTGATTGTTATTTTTGTATCGTGAATGTTAAAGGCTTCAATCGCCACAAGAAATCTAAGTGGGATTATCCTGATCTTGAATCTGCGAGGAGACCAATTCCACGTAGCAGTGAAGTTCCTATACCAGTGTTTACTGGATTATTAGAGCTTTCACCATCAGACCCCGACGAGGGGCAAGATCTGGAGTTTTTGGCTGGTGAAAACAGTGGAAGCGATTATGAAGGAAGTTCTTCAACACCTCAACCAGTCAGCCAAGAAGAATTCAATGACCTAATACGAGACCTAAATCTGTCCAAGCAAGCATCTGAGCTTTTAGCGTCCAGGCTTAATGAAAGAAATTTTCTCAAATCAGAAGTTAAAATAACATTTTATCTGAAAAGAGAAGAGTTTCTTCTTCCATATTTCAGCCAAGAGGAAGATCTTGTTTATTGTAATGACATCCCTGGACTTCTGCTCCAAATAGGACTACAAGACTACCCTTCCGAAGACTGGCGTCTTTTTATAGACAGTTCCATCGGAAGCTTGAAATGCGTTCTGTTACACAATGGTAACCGTTATGCATCTCTTCCTATTGCTCACTCAACAACACTTAAAGAAGAGAATATCAAAACAGTATTGCAGAAAGTCCGTTATTATGAGCATCAGTGGTAAATTTGTGTTGATCTAATATTGGTAAACTTCTTGCTTGGGTAGCAGTCAGGATACACAAAATACTCATGCTTCATGTGCCTTTGGGATAGCAGGGCAAGGCAAGATCATTGAACAAGAGTGGCATAGCCTGCAAGGGAAACCATGACTGTAGGTAAAGAAAATATCATCAACAAGCCACTGGTTGACAAAAATAAGATCATTCTCCCACCGCTTCATATCAAATTATGTTTGATGAAACAATTTGTTAAGGCTTTGGACAAATCTGGCAATTGCTTCAAGTATATTTGCAGATCATTCCCCGGATTGAGCATGGAGAAGCTGAAAGCTGGGATTTTAGACGGTCCTCAGATTCAGAAACTCATCAGCGATCGAAATCACCTTGAAGCTTCTTCATGGAACAGTTTTTTTTTCAGTTGTCAGGAACTTCTTAGGTAATAATAGAGCAGAGAATTACAAAGAACTGGTGCAAGATATGATAGCTAACTTCAGAAACAGTGGAACAAATATGAGCATCAAGGTACATTACCTGCACAGTCATTTAGACAAATGTCCAGGTAACCTTGGGGACTTCATTGAGGAACAAGGCGAGAGGTTCCATCAGGATATGAGGGTGATGGAGGAGAGATATCAAGGAAGATGGGAAATACATATGATGGCTGACTACTGTTGGAGCCTCCAGCGCAATTGCACCAACGACACATACAAAAGGAAGTCGAGCAAACAGCTAATTAGCTAATGCATTACCATAGACAATTAACATATTAATTAATTAATTAGACATAATTAGTTTTTCAAATGAAAATGTTTTCTTATATAACACTATTACACATATTTTTGAACAAATTTCTGCATGACTATTAACAGTTTCACTACTATTTGTTAGTATACTATTTTACTTCATGCAATTCTTGACAAATTATTAATATGGTGCATACATTATTTAATTAATTTTAATTATCTCATAAAACAGAGCCAATCTAGCAAAATCACTTACATATTCTAAATCAGCATAGTTGACTTTGTATAAAATGATTCAAACATCACTGGAAATGAATTCACTGTTTACCAGTGTAATTTAAAAGTCTTATATTATAGTTATCACCCCATACCAAGATTTTCACTAAAAAGGTACATGGGAACAAAGGGCAAGTAACTTAAGGGTTATACAACCACATGCACACCCCTAGTCTGAGAAAGAGCAACAAAGAGAACCTCATTATGCAAGCTGATACAATGCATAAAAAAGCAATTATCTTTTTTTATATTTCTATACATTTTTGGACAGTGCAAGAATACTGGTTTGATATCAAAATGAATTGATACCAATGATAAAAATCACTTACACATTGAAATGCTTCATTTATTCTTCCACTTCGTAGTTCTCTAATAATTCTGTCTTTACTGTTATCTTCTTCAGCTGTTAATGGAACAGGAGTGGCTGCTCCAGAACGAAGATAAGTTGTAAGCTGACTACTTATGTTAACTTCATGTTCTTTGATAGATATTCCAAGCTCTTCTTTAACTATCTTTTTAATATCCTTTAACAGTTCCTCTTTCATGCTGCGAAAAAACAAAATATTCTTATCAACCTTATTAAATTAGTAACAAGTTATTATATATATTAACAAACCTGATTCCATCAGACAACTATATTTACCTGGATACACAATTAAATAAATTGGCAAAAAAGAATAAAAGAGTTCAACGATAAATTTATCACTTAACCCTTCAAGTGCGACAGGCCATGACCATGGCTTCTTATGTTAGCAGTCAAATTTTACATTTATTGTTGATAATTTGCTGAAGAAATGTCTATTTCTTGGCATTGAATCGCCATTTAGTCAAAAGTTTTTTAAAAAATGTTTAAATAAGTGATAGTAATTCTGATGAGATTTTTTCAAAGGCTGCCAGGCCATTCTACTGGATAGAAATAATTGAATTTATTTTTTATTCTTTTCAGAGAAGTATTTATATTTAAGTCAATGTATCTCTTCAATTTAGTTTTTGTGTGGCTTCCAAGGAGCCAGAATATTTGTTATTAAATTGCTTTTGATAAACTTTCTATGGTGCAGATCTTTAAAATAATTTGTTACAATTTTATTTAAAGAAATAAAAGTATGACTCTAATCAACCTCACTTGAGGCCGCTCTAACTAACACACTATGCTGATCTCTCTAACTAACACACTATGCTGATCTCTCTAACTAACACACTATGCTGATCTCTCTAACTAACACACTATGCTGATATCTCTAACTAACACACTATGCTGATCTCTCTAACTAACACACTATGTTGATCTCTCTAACACACTATGCTGAGATCTCTCTAACTAACACACTATGCTGATCTCTCTAACTAACACACTATGCTGATCTCTCTAACTAACACACTATGCTGATCTCTCTAACTAACACACTATGCTGATCTCTCTAACTAACACACTATGCTGATCTCTTTATAAAATAGGATTATGACTCTAATCAACCTCACGTGAGGCCGCTCTAACTAACACACTATGCTGATCTCTTTATAAAAATAATTGTTACTTGTCTTCAAAATTTTGAAACATTTCACAATTGTTGGAATTTAAGTTCATGATCAAAACGTGGCATTATTTGATCTCTAGGCAAATAAAACTTAAAAAATTGAATAATCTATTTTAAAATCATCATTCTCTTTAGAGTACAGATACAATTAATCATATAAAAATATTGACATGTAATCCATGTCATTGATGAAAAAGTAAATTTCTCCTAACTAAAGTGATGATTTCTCCTAACTAAAGTGATGATTTCTCCTAACTAAAGTCATGATTTCTTACAAAGCAATTGTTTCTTAAATCTTATAGTAATGTTATGAATTTTAAATATTTTTTTTTAAAAGTCAATTATCTGGTGTAGTAAAATAAAGATAAAAAAATAATTTTCATAAAATAGAATTTTATATTTAATGTTGATGATGTAAGGAAACTTATCATAAAATGAAAATGTATAATTTTGTCATTACTATTACTTGTCTTACTTTAAAACACATATTTACCAACTAAATGTTTGTGCGATTTGTCCAGCCATATCATCTCTGACACTGCTGATAATTAAATTCTTTATCTGTCCAACACTGTGAATAAACTGCTGCTCTACTGCTTCCATTCTAGAGACTATTTCCTGTGAAGCCACTCTATCCCGGAGCATTTGATCCACATTTTGACGAATGTAAAGCTGATCTAAGAAAAGTATTAGAGATGTTACAAAGTAATATTAAATCTAGAGGTAAAATGTAAATAAATGTTAGCAAACTCAATGGCTATTACATTCTTTTGTCCCTTGTTGAAAAACTCCATGAACATCATTGACAGTTTTCTCCATTGTACTCTTGAAACAAGGAAGCATGACAGCTTTAAAGGTTTCTGTATATGCCTGTTGCATCTGTTGATAAACAACATCACCCACAGCAGCCGCCAGAACATCCATTGTGGACTGAAAGAAAAATCTTGTTTATTATTCACTTTTTAAAGTCTAAATAAATAAAGTACCCCATAATGATATTATAATTGCCAAACTATTTAAAGAGCTCATCAACATAAAAATGTTAATACATGTACCAAACTTGTGTGTTTGTATCTCAAATATTTAAGCAGTCAATGATTTTTAAGTTTTTAAAGTAAACCTTTCCTTCCTTTCACATGATAAATGTAACCTAGATAGTACTCAAATGGGTGAGTTTTTGAAAGATAATTTCATAGACTATATTTACATAAAATTTATAAACATTGATATTAAAAGTGAAACAAAAGAAATCATTTATGTCTTCTAAGACATTCTTCCTCACAACTGCTCTGTACAAACAAGAGATTGTATTTTTACAGTTAATCAACATCAGTATTTTTTTCTTTCACAATTAAATATTAAATACTTTCAAGTTGCATATCAATAAAAGCTTTGCCTTTGAATGATACAGCAAATGAAAACCATTATTTTTAGATGATTTTAATAAACTTTCTACTTTTGATGGCTTTATCTATTTTTCTACAAGCAATTTGTGTGGATTCCTTAAAGGCTGTTATTTAGCTTTCTGCAACTCAATTTTTGTAAAAGTACAATGAATTTTTTTTTATAGCTGAAAATTATTTTAATAATAGTGAAGCGTCATTCATTTTTACACTAAATATGCTAATTTCCTATCCATGATGAAAAAAGTGTCGACAATAAGAGGCTGATACAGGTTTGTAAATAGGCATTATAGTATATGAAATAAACTTTCCTTGTGTACCATTTTTCTAGTTAGTACATGTTGATCATTTCATAAATATTCAATAGAAATTTATCAACTTTTATTTTTATGTGTAAAAAAAATCTTTTTTAGTCAATTTGTCAATTAAAAAAAAACAAAGATATAAAAGAATAAGTTACAAACTCTTGATTTGACAGCTTTGCTGATATTTTCCTTCAATAAAGCATCACATGCTGTTAGGCGATGTGCAACTTCCTGGTGAATTTTGTCTTTCATTGGTTCAATAAAACGATGCAAAGCTAAAGAAATTATGAATATCAAATATTTAGCAAAAAAGTAAATAATTATGAATGAAAACAGCATTTTAAAAAATTAAGAATCAAAATAAATGTTTTACTGTCAGGTGACAATCAATGTGCATTTTTTTTTATTTTAGACGTATGCGACTTGTGTTTCTTAAAAAAAAAAGTTCAATTTTTTTGTTTTTCTGTAAAGCTCAGTGAAGACAAGTATATGGAAAATAACTATGAGTGTGACCTGCTACACCTGCCAGCACTTGCCCAGACCAGCAGGATGTTTGTACTGCTGATCGTTCTGAATGGCAAGGCAAGGTTTTTCCTGTCACCAAGGTCAGAGGGTGAAGGGTGTCTAACCCGTCAGAAAATGGAGGCATGCAAAGGTGTGTTGGACAGAGACAGAGTGGACGGGTGTCGTGTGCTGACCCCAGCCATCACCACTGCCAGCTGTGATACCACGGTCTCGGAATATCCTCATTGACCACAGAACCACAATGGTCGCACATAAAGGTTTTTTTTTTCCTGGCCTCCCAATCAATGTTCCCTCTAAGCTGAGCGCATGAGCAATCACTCACACGAATTCAGAGCGTCGCTCATACTACACGTACGATCGCTCACTCCGATGGACGACATCACTTAAATCGCTCACAAATTTTGGCCTCAAACAAAATGTCACTCAAGAGA
Organism: Bulinus truncatus; assembly: GCA_021962125.1. Lineage (NCBI taxonomy): Eukaryota > Metazoa > Mollusca > Gastropoda > Planorbidae > Bulinus > Bulinus truncatus. The sequence continues at coordinate 425,476 of JAGDYQ010000216.1, forward strand.
CAAAATTTTTTGCTCACTTCATACCACACCTTGGAGGGAACATTGCTCCCAATGTGTACTTTATATTAAGTAAAACCACATATTTCATGAACTTTTATATTAAATCAATCCCATTTTTTTTAATATACTTCAAAATTTCAGAAAATTATGGAACTTTATAAAAGGAAAATATGGTGTTGTATTATGCAAAATTAAATTAAGCGTCATTTTTTCGGAACATTTCTACCACATAAATAAATATGTAACTATATACTTAGGAACAAATAAATATAAATTATAAAAAAAACTTTTAATTATTATCATTTAGGAAAATATTTACTCATATAATTATTATTTAAATGAAAATTTGAAAAGCATAACCACACAATCATAAAGTCCCTAGAAAATATAATTTATCCTCTTATTAATATTGAAGTAGACTTTTAAAGTAATTGATGAATTATTGATTCCAACAGCTGCTAATTCCTAAAATTATATAAAAATCAGTAAGTGTTGGGAGCCTTGTATAATAGTTATAATGTACGAGCATTGTAATTATGTCCTTCAATAAGAAGTGAAATTTCAATTTCATTATTAAGAACTTTAATAATTTTCTTGAGAACACGTTTAAGAGATTTTTACCTGGTGTAACTGTCTGCTTAACTTCAGCACGCAACACGTTAGAAACAGTATCTTTCACAGATTTAGACAATTCAGTTAATACACTGGCTTGAAGGGCTTCATCTCTCTGTTTTCTATTTGCATCACTGTTCTTTAAGCAATCTTGTAATCGCTGAGGTATCAGTGTTAAAGATATAACTGAGATCACCATTAGAGGTATGCTTTATTTATACTTATAGCACATTTAGTTCAGACATTTATGACATTGTATATTATAAAGACAGATTTCAGAATACCATCTTAAAAACATTGTTAGGTAGGGAAATTCCATTTAATTAACCAGTGCAAAAGTTCATGCCAGGGACACATGTATTTTCTTAAATTTAAAGTTCAGGGTTAAACACAATATCCTTTTGTGGCCAGTGATAGAGGGATATGTACATCCAAGAGAGTTCAACATAGAGGGATATGTACATCCAAGAGAGTTCAACAAACTAACTTTGTTATGATCAGATGGGTGACTGAATTGACAAAGGGAGGTAGATTGACCAATCAAAAGAGTTGGGGCAATAGCATTCTGGGATGTTGTAATGAAAGCTATAGTTGGGAGTCTGGGAACAGTTAAGAGGCAGTAAGAGAGAAGAAGGGAGTTAGGGAGTAGTGGGCAGAGAGGATGGTTGAGAAGTCGAGTCAGGGTTGAGAAGAGGACAGTAGAGTATGAGGTAGGGAAGTATGTGCTAGAAAGTTATAAACGGGAGTTATACGTTATGTGACAAAAAGCTTAGAAATAGAAGTGTATTATTATGCAGTTGTGTTTTAGTGTGCATTATTTTATTAGTCTACACATCTTTTGGGACAGCGAAGAAACGTTAGGTTTGATTTATTGTGTTAATGATTTATCTTTGTGTGAAGTCAGAATACAGTATATGAATTGTAAATGCCTCAGCTACATTAATTTATGATATGTGAAAGTGAGTGACATGCAGAAAACACCTCCTGAAAACGTTATGAGAAAAGATGTACAATTAAAGAGAAGGCCACAATAAAAATAATAATCCTACATGACAAAATAGTAAACCTGAAAAAATAACACTCAGTGACACAAATCTATTTCAGTTTCCTGTTCTAAAGCTGATAAACAGGATTTTTTTAGCAAGTATCAGGGTAGAAAAGATGTCACGTACAATTATTATCATTCTATGAGGGGAGGGGGGGGTTGCCTTTTAAATGTTTGTGTTCTTTCAAATTCAATGGCTCTCTGAAACATGCTGAAAGTTACCCTTTCTTTATTTATAAAAAAAATATACAATACACCAATTTATTTTTTGGGATAAAATTTGTAGCAATGATGATCGGACATGATACATTGGTGTGGTGATTAGTTCTTGATATCAAATAGGGCTTACAAGGAACAGGGAAGGACCTTAGCTGCTACAGCTAGCTTAATTAAAACTTGTTCAATCGAAGCTGGTGAACAGATAAATGTTGATAGATGAAAATAATCATAAGAATCACGTACTTGATGAGAATTTCTGAACTAAGCATCTTTTCAAATAAGATATGCAGCTAAGAAAGAAAATGGAAAGCATTCTGAGCCCAGCACTCATTGCACTCTTGCCAAACTTTTCCTGTCCATTATTAATTTACTTCGTACAGCTACTGATAAAGCTCAGGCAATGATTACACAGCTCAACAAAAAAATTTGTTTTTCGAATTGCCAAGAATGAATGAATTTATAGCAATTCATGGGTGCTGATTTCAAAACTGCCACTGCTTTTGCTGAATTGGCTCTAGTTTCTGAGATATTGCTCATCCTTGAAAATATGATTATACCCTTTGTGTAAAACAAATGCAATAAGTTTGGTGTCTTTTGTTTAATTTAACTATACCAAGTTATAACTTGGTTTATTTTTTTCTCTTTTATGCTGCTTTCTAAAGACATCATGAGTTCATCACGAAGATGCTGCAAAAATAATCAGAATGTATTCTGTAACATCTGCGGAGAATACATGATTGAAAAGCAAAGAAGAAATATAACCGAATCTGTGCAGCAGGCATATTTGGCTTATTTCGGTGTGAAGCTGGGAAACCAAGACAAGTCTTGGGCTCCCCATAAGGTCTGCAGAAACTGTGTGGAGAGCCTACGGCAGTGGACAAACGATGAGAAGAAAAGTCTAAGTTTCGGTGTACCAATGGTATTGCGAGAGCCGAAAGACAATTTTGGTGATTGTTATTTTTGTATTGTGAATGTTAAAGGCTTCAATCGCCACAAGAAATCTAAGTGGGATTATCCTGATCTTGAATCTGCAAGGAGACCAATTCCACGTAGCAGTGAAGGTCCTATACCAGTGTTTACTGGATTATTAGAGCTTTCACCACCAGACTCCGATGAGGGGCAAGATCTGGAGTTTTTGGCAGGTGAAAACAGTGGAAGCGATTATGAAGGAAGTTCTTCAACACCTCAACCATTCTGCCAAGAAGAACTCAATGACCTAATACGAGACCGAAATCTGTCCAAGCAAGCATCTGAGCTTTTAGCGTCCAGGCTCAATGAAAGAAATTTTCTCAAACCAGAAGTTAAAATAACATTTTATCGGAAAAGAGAAGAGTTTTTTCTTCCATATTACAGCCAAGAGGAAGATCTTGTTTATTGTAATGACATCCCTGGACTTCTGCTCCAAATGGGACTACAAGACTACCATTCCGAAGACTGGCGTCTTTTTATAGACAGTTCAAGCTTGAAATGTGTTCTGTTACACAATGGTAACCGTTAAGCATCTCTTCCCATTGCCCACTCAACAAAACTTAAAGAAGAGTATGAGAATATCAAAACCGTATTGCAGAAAGTCCGTTATTATGAGCATCAGTGGTCAATTTGTGTTGATCTAAAAATGGTAAACTTCTTGCTTGGACAGCATTCAGGATACACAAAATACCCATGCTTCATGTGCCTTTGTGATAGCAGGGCAAGGGAAGATCATTGGACAAGAGTGACATGTTCTGCAAGGGAAACCATGACTGTAGGTAAAGAAAATATCATCAACAAGCCACTGGTTGACAAAAATAAGATCATTCTCCCACCGCTTCATATCAAATTAGGTTTACCGAAACAATTTATTAAGGCTTTGGACAAATCTGGCAATTGCTTCAAGTATATTTGCAGATCATTTCCCGGATTGAGCCTCGAGAAGCTGAAAGCTGGGATTTTTTACGGTCCTCAGATTCGGAAACTCATCAACGATCGAAATTTTGCTAATTTCATGGATCACCTTGAAGCTTCTACACGGGACAGTTTTGTTTCAGTTGTCAGGAACTTCTTAGGTAATAACAGAGCAGAGAATTACGAAGAACTGGTGCAAGATAACTTCAGAAACATTGGAACAAATATGAGCATCAAGGTACATTACCTGCACAGTCATCTAGACAAAATTTCCAGGTAACCTTGGGGACTTCAGTGAGGAACAAGGCGAGAGGTTCCATCAGAATGAGGGTGATGGAGGAGAGATATCAAGGAAGATGGGAAATACATATGATGGCTGACTACTGTTGGAGCCTCCAGCGCATTTGCACCAACGACACATACAAAAGGAAGTCGAGCAAACAGAGATTTGCTAATGCATTACCATAGACCAATTAACATATAAATTAATTAATTAATTAGACATAATTAGTTTTTCAAATGGAAATGTTTTCTTATATAACACTATTACATGTATTTTGAACAAATTTCTGCATGACTATTAACAGTTTCACTACTATTTGTTAGTATACTATTATACTTCATGCAATTTCTGACAAATTCCAAATACGGTGCATACATTATTTAATTAATTTTAATTATCTCGTAGAATAAAGCCAATCTAGCAAAAGCACTTACATATTCTAAATCAGCATAGTTGACTTTGTATAAAATGATTCAAATATCACTGGCAATGAATTCACTGTTTACCAGTGTTATTATAATAGATGAACTTATAAATTGCTGTAGTCTACCAAAATTTATATTTCATGACTTATCACTGCATAGTACACAAATAAAACTTACAGATTCAAATAAACAACATATTATTTTACCTTGAGCCAGTACCATAAAAGAAAAATGTCTTTGAAGTAGAATGATGTAATGTTTCATTATAATTAAAAATAACATTCACAAAGCATGTATAAAAATAGAATAGCTTAGATGAATGGTGCTTGGGGAGAATGATGCAATGATAGTTCGTATTGACGTTTCATTACACATGTACCAGTTCTAGTTTGAATTGCCTTGTTGCGAAAGTTAGAAATACTATAGTAAGAGAAATAATAGAAAAGAAACTAACCTTCATTTGAAATATCATTATAAAGTATGAACACTTTAAAGTACTACACTATAGTCAATTTATCAAAATGTATTGAATAAAGTTTTAAAATAATAGAAAAAAAGGCTCTTATCAGCCACTGAAAAATCAAAAAGCTGCTATAAGAAAGAGCCTGGTATGTAAAGTAACTGATATATAAAAGTAAAGTTACTTAGATTTTACAAAGTGTAAAAAAACTTGTTAGTACAGCATGGATTTTCATGATTTTTTTTGTTTTACTGTTTTGTAAAAAAAATTCCGTTTAAATCATAATGAAGTCTACTTAAAATGATCTTAGTAACCATTTCTCAATTGTCATAATAATGTAATAATAATGTAATAATAATGCATACTTTGACTTTGTTTTTGTGTTGAAATGTATTTCATCAAAGGACAAATTTAAACAGGTAAAGCTGGCTTATATGTTCAGTCAAAATTCATATCAAATCTGATGTTGTTTTGGCTTCAACAGATACCTAATACACTGTTCTCCATAATTGACAGGCTTATTACATTTAAAAAAAGGTACCATTTCAAGCTCAATTGTAAAGAAATTTTATGTTTGGTTCACTTGAAGTGATAGTTTATTGCATAATGTGTAATTTTTAGGTTGTATAAATCCAAACTTAATAATCACTTTTTTTATATGTATTTTTTTCTTCGATTCCTTTTGCGATTTTATGAAGTTTTAAATTTTTTGACCGTCCAGCAGGTTGCAGTTTAAACACACCTGAACTAGGCCTTCATCAAAAAATTTTAATACTATAAAAGCTATAAATATTCATAAACTCACTTGAGTCTTACCTAAAATTTCATTAACATTTTAGTAGGTTCTTTAGAAAAATGGAGATTTTGAAAAAGTTAGTTTTGTATAGCCCGTTAAAGTAAAATCCAAAGTTAAATACATTTCAAGTGCATAAGCATAAATAAGTGAAAGGATATTTTCTTTCTGCATGTGTTGAGCCAAAGAATGTTCCATTCGTGAAATAAGAATGTCTTCTAATTTATGAATATCTTTTTCGAGAGATGGTTGCTGTGCAGACATTTGTTGAAGTTGTTGCTGTTCCATTTGGTGACGATGGAGCTGAAGCTGAATTTCTCTCTGGTGATTAAGTTCTGTCTGCATTTCTTGCATTAACTTTTGTTGCTGATGTAACTGAGATGCAAGACTAGCAATACTAGCATCAATCTAAAGATAATAAATAAGAATGCAAGTAAGGCCATTTATCAACACCAAAACTCCAGATAATTTTTGGCTCTCATTGGATGACAACAAATGTAAATTAAATTAAAATAAAATACAAAGAAAGAATAAAGGGGGGCTTTTAGTGTCCATTCTTAAAAAAAAGGCATACATGTTCATTAGGGTTATGACAAAAAAATATTTTTTTAAATTTGAATTTTCCTGATGTTGAATTGGATGAGCTTATATCCATAGATAACATTTTTTATGTTCAAGAAAAAACTTCCCGTGCCTAGCCTCATCTTGAATTTCTTAATCTTGAGTGGATTTGTTGTCAAAAACAGTTTAAGGAGAATGTGAAATTTTTGAGAGTATAAAATTGTTTAGATATATTGCTTTTCTATTGGACAATCTGATTGAAATGTAGCTATTTATTTGTGAAAATTTTTGCACCGGTCATGTCAAAAACCAGATGGGGGGTAAATTCAAATAAAGATTTTGCGTTGTAAATTTTAAAGACAGGTACAAAGTAAAAATTATCAGAATATAAACGTCTAATAAACTTTTAAATGATTATTATTTCATGTAATATTCTTAATACTTCATTGCAACTCAAGTGCAAAAATAGTCAGATAGGGGTATCTTTCAACATCAGCACCCACGAATATATATTTAGTAATGATAATTTATAAAAAATATTTGTAATATAATTTATCAAAAACATTTGTATAATAATTTATCAAAAACATTTGTGATATAATGATTTTTTTCTAAACTTTTTAGTGCACAGTAGGGTTATGACTTTTTTGTAGCCTCATATTTACATGGCAAGAAAAGGTGACTTTTCATGAGTGTATTATAACACAAATAACCTTTTCTGAAAATATTTGAAAAACCTTCCCCACTAAACCATACAACGAATATTATATATTAATATATATATAACACAACACTGTAATGGAAAGTTACATAAGACCAACAAGTGCAATGCATGTAAGCATGAATATAGAGATGTCCAAAATATGAAATGATAATAAAGGACAGCATAGGAAACATAAATTAAGTTTTATGCTTCATCATTAGTGAGAATATAACAGTTAATAGTGTCTTTGAAGTCTCACAACGTGGAACAATATCTTGCATTATTTGTATAGCTCGTTCTGCATAGCAGTTACTTCGTTCCATACCAGGTATTGCTTAATCTTCACAGACCCAGTGCCTCAAGAAGCATCTTTCTGCTTCAGTATATCTATGCAAAGCAGGTGCTAAAATCTCTTTTCCTATTTTCCAGTCCCTTTGATCTGAAAACCATACTTCAGACCATGCATGTCCTCGCTATGAAAGTACACACAAGTTCAAATTTCTCGTTTCTATTTTCCGGAATGCCAGAAGTATTGCACTTGAATTCCAACGAGCATTACTTAAAGCCGTCAGTCTCTGGAAGTGAATTACTGGAAAGGTTTTTATTTCTCTGGAAGTGAATTACTGGAAAGATTTTTATTTCATTCGTAATAGTGAAATACTTGCGTCAAATGACTTAAGAACTTCACGTTGTCTTTCCATCCTTTGTTTTCTCACATGATTTCTGAACTACTATCTTGAGAATCAAGTGACTCTTTAAGTGACTCGCAATTCGCGCTAATTTCAGAAACAAATGGATAAGAAATGTTTGGATTAGACGTTTTCTGCCAAAAACAGAATCCATAGCATGCTTGTGTACTAGGCCTAAAACATGAAGCTGGCAGCCTATTTACTGAGGGATTTGTCCACTGTTCTGTTGACAGTAATTTTGCAGCTTGCGTACCACACCATTTTTGGTGCCAGAATTTGCATTCCTTGTATCGCAAATAATTATTCGAATACATGAATAGAGTTCGTATTCAGCTAGAACAGCCCTATTCGCTGTAAATATTGTCTCTGCTTTTCCATTTGTCAGAGACAATATGGCTAATCGAATTTCTTTTTCAATGTTTTTTATAAAACAACTTGTTTTTCTCCTTCTATTCTTTTTCTATCAAAATGTATGCACCATTCAAAATTTTGTAAGCTGTTTTTACAAACTGCAACTTCAACAAATCTGCTTCTTTATATGTTGCCTTATACACTCCTGACTGCAAAGGAGCTTCAATATTGGGAGAGTGTTCGCTTATTATTTTTGAAACTTTACAAGCTTTTTTGTTGACAAATTTTCTTTCCTACAAAATTAATTACAAACAGACGATTACAGTTGAATGAAATTAAAATAAAAAAAATACAATATTCTCAAATCAACCAAACAGACTTTCCAAATTCCAAGCAGACCACTCGTGACAATTACCAAACAAAGGTATCATAAGATTTGATTATTTTTGGTACAGTTGCAGTAGACGCATAATACATTCAAACAGTGCACTTATAATTTAAAATAAACTTTTTTGATTTATTTTGTTTCAGACATGGAGGTAAAAAATACCCTATAAAGTTCCTGGACGTAATTAATGTAATTAAATATTTGTTAATGCGCAATCCATGAAGAAGTTATTTTATTTAAAAACGCTTCTTATTTGTAAACACAAGATGGCGTTGGTGGGGAAGGTTTTTTTGAGTGAAAAATAAATTAATATTATTTTTATATTTTGTTCCCAATTGTTCATTAAAAAATGCCATGTAAAATAAGATTCTGAAAAAAAATGTAAAAAGTACTAACCCTAGTGCACAGCTTTAAAATGGGTACCTGACTTAAGTTGGGGAAGTAAAGACCGGCTGGGCGTTGTGCTAACCACACAAAGCCGAGATTATAGTAACGGATGAATTTTCATTTGCCCTGATGCCCTTGAGGGCTAAGGGAACTTTATTTTTATATTAATAAAACCTTTTTTTATTCAGCACATGATATAGAATGTGCATTCACTAATTTATACTAGATAAAATGAAATTCAACAAGATTATAAGATCAGCAATTTAATAAGAATGTTCTCAAAAAAGTATTAAAAAGCAATGATATAAAATTGATTGTCTTCAAGTATTGAGGTAGATTTTTAAAGAAAGAAAGGATCGAACTCAGTACTCTCAGGTTGACAGTTGAGTGTTCAACACCACTAGGCCACACGCAAATTACGATAAAAAGTTTCCTTAACACACCATTTCTTAAACTATAATGTTAATTACAGACTTAGAAAAATGGAATCTTCAAGAAATATAAAAAACTGAATTACTCCCCCTAGGACCAAACTACTTAAGGTACTCCTCTAGTGCCGCCATCTTGGTATATTTTTTATTGACGTACACTAACCATTTTTGGCACACACAATCAAGTGGCCAATAGAAGACCAATAGAATTTTCAAATTGTCAAAAAAAAATTTTTTTGGACTTTTTTAGGTAAAAAGTCTACTTTCTTGACATTTTTTTAAAGTGAAAAATCTCAAAAAGTATTGCTTATTTAAGAAAGATATTTTGTACATAGATAAACAGATATGTTTCCAACAATCGCTCAATTTTGTTTTTTGAAATATTAAAAAATAAAAAAAATAAAAATTATTTACTAAGGGCCTATGTAAAAACGTGAATTTTATGGGGGGTAGGTTAGAAAAAAAAAGATTAAAAAAGTTCAAAACACTTTTTCGAAAAACAAAATTGAGGAAATGTAAACAATATATTGAAGAACAAGCAAACAAAATTTGATGCTTCTATCTTTAGAAGTTTTAGTAAAATTTCAAAAAGTGTGCTTGAAAATTTAAAAAACTTGATTTTGAGAAAAACGCAAAAGACACTTTAAAACGTCGAGAAAAAAAAATTGAAGCTCTTTGAAAGGTATTTAATGATTAAAATTCGTTTATTAACATCAGAGGAATGAAAGTGAATCATTTTTCAGCTGAAATTAATGTCAGAAAAAAAAACTGACTTGTTATTAGGTACACACCCTATATAATGAACATATGCCATATATAGAAAAATACATCTCCAGTCATTGTATCCTTGAGTTTGGTCTGTTAATAATGATACAAAAACATGTTGTTTTCTTGTAGACCTATTATTTACAGCTGTTATTCTTTTTTTTTTCTTGTATAAAAGGAATTTTAGTTTGATAAAATGTCTAAAACTATCAAAAAACATTTCATAATAATAAAAAAAAATGTCTGCATTCCATTTCGCTACTTATGAATGAACAGAACACACACATACTATCACTGCCGCCTTGACCTAATTAGAATGCAATTATACACAAAACTACAGCCAGTGAAGACTGGTGTCTGGTGTTATGTAACACAACCAGGGAAGACTGATGTCTAATGTTACATAACCACCAGCTCTGGTCAGTATGTGAACCAGTTGTATGCTAGGCCTAATGGTATTATGCAAAATTATATACTGTGTGCTGTGAACCAGCTGTGTTTCTATGATGGCACTATTTGACCTTTCACTACACATGTACATGTTCTAGTATATATTGCATTGTTTTGAAAAAAAGTAATACTATTAGTAAGAGAAATAACGAAAAAGAAAAGAAACTTCATTTGCGATATCCATCCAAAATGGCTAAAAGAAATGATAAGTTCTTTCAAAAACAAAACAGATTCAGCACTATTTTAAATAATTTGCTTATATTTAGCAGATAAACAGTTGAATTGACCGTAAAATAACTTTATAGTTTATATCTGTCGTGTGTGGTTATGGGATAATAAACAACTGTAACCCGGCAACAAGACCTATCAACCAATCAAATCGCACGGATGCTCTTGTGATGATGTGTGATGTGTAATACACACCCAGTTCAAGGCCTTTCCTTGACTGTCTTGTTATTTAGGTCAAAACGTCATTAGCAATAATATAATCTACACATTTTGACGATTCAGGCGATACCATTTGCGACTAGGTTAGACAGGTTATTTCTCATAGTACCGAAAGTTGAAAATTGTCATTTTAGTAAAGTTTACGCGAAAAAACACAGACCCCCACCCCCAATATTAATTATTTTCAATATAATAATGATACATATGTTAGTTTCTGACTTTACAAAACGATAACTAAGATATCGTTCTAATGGAATATACCACTTTTGAAAAATCGACCATTTCAAAAAAAAAATCTATTTTTAGCAGCGAGGACTACCTTAAGCCTTAGGTCCCCAATTATGTAGAAACAACTTACAGTATTGAATCTACTGTTTAATTACTAGCAGTTAAAAAAGTGTAGGGTGGAGTTACAGATACAAAAAGAAACAAAATTTACTGCAACTTACACTTGTTAACACATGAGTCTGGCTAGAATCTAGTCTGCGAAAATAAGAATTAAAAAAAATCTAATAATTTGTACTAAAAATATTTTATAAGTGGTTAAACTAAATAAGACACAATTTACACAGAAGATTTAATTATCAAGCAACACAAGTTGTATTTTCCTTGGAAGTTATAAATATTGTAAAATAATGGCTAGTCTTTACCAACAGTAGAATAAATAATATAATGCTCTTTACCTGTTTTGTCTTAAGGGAAAGACATCATCAACATTCTGAGTTGCTGTTTCAACTTCATCTTTTACATGACTTTGAATAATTTCTTCAACTTCAGCTTCTTCATTTTCATCAGAAAATTCTGGTTCTTTATAATCTTCTTGTGTACTAATATATATAGGTGAAAAAAAAATGTCATGGCAACATAAATATTATTGTAATATCATTTACTAAATGTGTTTTTAATATATGCTTAAAGTATTCCTCGATCTATAAATACATTTGGTGGGGTACAAAGTCAATTTTATTTAAATGGCATATTCTATTAGAAAAATAATTGTTTGGTAAAGTCAGCCTTATCATTGGTTGTTGCCAGCCACATGACTAAGGAAGGAGGAGTTCCCAGCACACTCCACTACAGTCAATGTATAGATGTTTATCTCTTATTGCCATAATTAATTATTTCCCCACCAACAAAAAATTGTCATTTGTCAATAAAACTCTTTTATATCCCAAATTAATCACATTGTGTTTTACCATGTCACAAACAGACAGTTTGCATTTTAGCTGGCCTGTTTGTACATTGGCCTTCAGAATCAATGAGAGTAGACTAAAAATGTATGACACTTAGATTCACTTCGTACTTCCCAATTCATTTTAAAATCATAATCTCTTTCAACATAATCTCTACCATACATAAACATTAGTAACAAAGTAATAAGCTTTGGAAATCTACAAAAATATCATTGACTCAAAAATATGAAAATAATGTACTTTCATCAAGAATACAATAAATGAGAACAGGTTGACAATTAAGTTAGACACACACAAACAGAAAGTGAAGCTGAATAAGAGCCAAAAAAATAAAAGGCATGAAAGAAACCTATGCATTATGGACACATATTGACTAAACAGATAATTATATCACAACATGAACTGTTCTAAATTTAATGGAATTTAGAATAATGATACAAAAATACATTACCTATCTTCAATGACATCATTCACCAAAAGCTTTACTTCTTTTGATACATCAGGTGGTTCAGGCCAAATAACTTCATTCCTTTCATCAACATCATTTGCGCCTAATCTTTCAAGTTCTTCAACTTCTTGTAAACCTAGGGCAGTAGCTACCTCTTTATCATCTTCATCATAGCCTTCTTCCTATAAAATTGGTTAAAAATGTATTCAAAATTAAATTAATACATATTGAAAGAAGTATACATCCAAATTTCTGGCATCTAAGGAGGTCACAAGTTTTGTATCATTCTTGGGGCTAATGGCATTCATTACCTTTCAACTACAATACATTTACTTTGTTTGGTAGTCAAGAATAAGACTGAATTCTTGCCTGTTTTATTCAGATTTACTATATAAATATACATTTCAATGAATTACAAAAGAGTTGGTTTGATGACTGAACTGTAGATCAAGAATTATTTATACTTTATCTCACCACATAGTTCAACAAAACGAATTAAGAAGATACTATATCTTGTTGAACAAAATTTGGCGTTTGTTTACTTTTAGCCTATACATAATGGTTTTTCTCTTTTTCACTCATGGTATTCAATCTTTCTTACATAGATCTCTCTCTCTCTGTTTACTTCTCTAAAGGTTTTCTTTGAATTCTGTGAGAGCATACAGACACCTCTGAACATTTCAAAACATTCCTTCACTGTACCAATCTCACTTAACTCCTCAATCCTCCCTTCATACATTTATCTCCCCTCCCCACCTATATCTCCATTTTTCCTGGAGTTGTTTTAGCTGCACTAGTCATTGTAGTGGCTGTAGGACAGTCTTGCAATATGTTTGTCCTGGGTAGGCTAGAGGGGTTGGTGGTGGTGGAGTCATTGTAGTGGCTGTAGGACAGTCCTGCAATGTTTGTCCTGGGTAGGCTAGAGGGGTTGGTGGTGGTGGAGTCATTGTAGTGGCTGTAGGACAGTCTTGCAATATGTTTGTCCTGGGTAGGCTAGAGGGGTTGGTGGTGGTGGAGTCATTGTAGTGGCTGTAGGACAGTCCTGCAATATGTTTGTTCTGGGTAGGCTTTAGTCAACCGGTGATAATAGCCCCATTCTGAGCAGGTCTAGGAAATGGATTCAATAAGTTTCTCCCTCCCTCCCTCAATTCACCCATCTACTACTGGGTCACGCCTACTCCATTGCACAGCTCGATTACAAAAGACATGGGTTGGAATGACATGGAAATTCCCTGGTAAGTCGCCGTGTTTTCCAGACTTTTTATGTAATTTAGTGGCATTTCTCAACATAAAAGTCTAGGCTACAACCAGTTTTTAAAGCCAAACAGCGGTTTATTAATACTTTAAATTCATTTTTTTAAAAATGTTTTTCGCCACCAGTTTTTAAAAAAGGGCAATCCCTCCTAATAACTAAAAGATATAACAAATAATAATAAATCAATAACAGCATTAATATACCAAAATTATTAAAATGTCTAATATTAATAGTAAGTATCTCATGTGACGAATTTTAGCATTTTGCAGGAAAAAAAGGAGTTTCTATGAAATTTTTATATTTTTAATATCTAAAACAATAGCCGATATATTTTTAATATCTGAAACAATAGCCGATATATTTTTAATATCTAAAACAATAGCCGATATATTTTTAATATCTAAAACAATAGCCGATATATTTTTAATATCTGAAACAATAGCCGATATATTTTTAATATCTAAAACAATAGCCGATATATTTTTAATATCTGAAACAATAGCCGATATATTTTTAATATCTAAAACAATAGCCGATATATTTTTAATATCTGAAACAAAAGCCGATATATTTTTAATATCTGAAACAATAACCGATATATTTTTAATATCTGAAACAATAGCCGATATATTTTTAATATCTGAAACAATGGCCGATTTCACAACAAAATGAGAAGCAGCTTATCTCCGATAATGATAAACAGAAACCAGACAATACTCTTTTTTATAATAGCACCAAAGTAAACATATGCAAAAGACAAAAAAAGAAGAAAAACCTTACCAATAGTCTTCCAACAGGAAATGATCCAGTGCTAGTCATTTTTTCCAATGAATTTCCATGCCCACAGAGTGACTGGTTGTTAGAGAAAATTTCATCTAGAATTTCTTGGCTTGATCTAGTTGATGAATTGCATGATTGATTTGAAGAAAGACTTACTGCTATTCTATTGTTGAAATGAGAAGCTTCTTCTTCTATAGGTAAGAGGGGCACTTCCAAGACATCTATTTTTTCAATAGGAGATCTGTTTTGAGGAGTCTGTTGAAATTTTATAATTTATTTCATAGTAGGCAAACTCTACTTCAATTGTCTTACATGTTATACAATTTTTCTTACTCGAGACATAATGACGATAATTATGTGAAATTTTAAAGATATTTGGTTAAGTTTAAGCAATGCCTATTTATGTTTAGTAATAAGTAATATTAATTTTAAGATATTTTAAAATGTTTAAAATGAAAAAGAAATACAGCTGAATTTCAGTTGGTAAAGATGTAGCAGAGTGTGAACATCAGTCTTGGTATGTCAGAAATTCATATTTAAGTTTATTACTGTTATATTAAAAACTATTTAAATTACATTAAAAAGTTTTTCCTGCTCGTGCTAAGTTCTATGTTATTTTGCTATAACATGTTATATCTATATACATAATCGTCTAACCTATGCGTACGTTCGACAGATCGACACATAGTGCGGTGTAAAGTATGCTCATGGCGATAAAAGCCGCATGTCTTTACGTTAAAAATACACGGCACCGTACGGGTTGAAAGCTTACATCGCTAAAAAAAAGTCTGAGTTCTACGTCACACCTTTGCGGAGTTAAAAAAAAAACAGTGCGTGTCATCGACCGTCTCTATTAAAAAATAGTCTGGGGAATCCAAAATTATAGAAACTAAAAAGAGACAATGTATGTTAAATGAGAGTATGTTTGGTGCGTATTTTGTTCATCGAATGAATCTTTCTTGAATAAAAATGAAATGCTGCGGAATTCTAAACACAACAAGGATTTCTTATTAATGAATTAAGATTTTTAAATGATATTGAGTAGTGTGCGCAAATTATGTTTAATAGTCGGGGGTTGTTTTTGTTAAGCTTCTGTACCCATAATGAGGATTATTTTCTTTGGTATGAATTATATAAAAAGCTATTTTTTGTACATAGACTGATTGTTAACGCGCTCAAATATATATTACCGAGTTGGTTGGGATAGGTGTGGGAATAAACCAAATGGTTGCAGAAAAAGGGGGGGGGGGTCAAGCAGACGATTCAAGTTGCAACCCCGCTAATTTTTTAACCTCACGTCTCTTTTTTTATAAATACGTCATGTTAAACATGATAAATTATAAAATTATAAAAAAAAAAGTACTATTGGAATGGGGGTGTAGGGTTGGGAAAGGAGTGTATAACTGGGGGGGGGAGAGAGAGAGAGAGAGGTAGGGAGAGGTGTCACGTGGTATTGTTAACAGGGTGAACATGCAGTTATACTAAATGCCCCTTTTTGTAATTTTGTATATTGAGACCCCCTGCGATTCGGGCATGTCTTGAGTGGAAGGGGGGGGTGGGCGGGGGAGGGAGGGAGGGAAGGATGGGTGTGGGGCAAGTGAAAGAGAATTGATACATTATTAAAAAAAATAACTATTGAGAAAGAGTCCTTTAAAATATTATGAATGAATTAAGATTAGTCAATGATATGGTGTTGTGAGCGCATCACCATTTTCAACTCCAACTGCATGCCACATAGCCGGTCCGGGTACCGGGCCTGTTCAGCTAGTTATACATAAATGCTGTTAAATGCATTAGTAAGGTTAAATTCCAGATCATTGAAGGATTTGGTAATGCAAAGGCAGTCAGTAAAACAGTAATTAAGTATACTGTATCATGGTATGTATACCCTATGGAAATCTGGAAAACCTATGGAATTAAAAAATTGAAATTCCAGACTAAGAAAACCCTTTAAAATATTTTGGCAACACCTACAAATCAGGAAATTCCATAGTATACTTTATTACACAAATAAAAGATCAATAAATATCATCATCATCATCATACCCTTAACTGACGTGGTCGTTTTGGGGAAATGCATAAACACCTCAAATGACATATTTCTACATAGCTGCTTATCCTGCGCGGCTGTCTTTAGTTCATTCATTAGTAGCCCTGTCCATTCTTTTATATTGTCAAACCAACATTTCCCTGGAGCCCTCTGTGACGGCCTCCTACTTCAGTCTTTTGAAGAATCGTTTTTGTCAGGCTATCATGCCTTGACACATGTCCGAACCATGCCATCTTATGTCACTTGATTGTTGCCGTAATCATTTCCTGAGGGGCCCGACTGAGGATATTCTTTTCCACACACTCAATGCCCCATGGAAAGACTTTGTTTGCGCTTCGATTTGAAACCAATTGGTATAAGGATGTATTCGATTTGATTCTTGATTAGACCTCCTGGAGATTTCCTGTGACTGTTCTTGAATGTTTGCGTTGGCAATAACTTAGACCAAATTCTAGTAACCTTATTCACCTCTCATTTGTTTCCCCATGTCCAAATTTTCCAACTGTGCCAGACCATTGACGGTAGACATCAGGGCCAATTTTTGCATTCCAGTCAACCATTATTATAAGGATGACTTTCTTCTGTGTTTTTTTATTTTATGACTAGTTAAATTTCCGCATAGAATTTTCCCACTTCTTTGTCATTGTGGTATCAATAAATATACATATATTAAAACAAAAAAAATTATCAAAATCCCTGCTCAAAATCTGAGCTTAAATTTTTTAAATTCTAAGGGTACCTAGTTAGATGTATATTCTAAACATTAGAATAATTATAAAAATATGGGGGACCAAACCATGTACTTTACACTGAAGTCATCAATCAAGCAATGCCTGTATGCTAATAGCACTGCCCCCTGAAGATGTCCCAATTGTATGCTAACAGACAGTCCCATTGAAAAATATGATTTTTCTTGAAAATATTAGCCCTAGTTATTAAAATACTAATTTCTCACCCATAAGAGGACTGTGATATTAGTACTGAGAAAAAGATAAAATTATGAGATATAAATTCCTGCAAATAGTTGACAAAATTTTAACTACCTGAGTTACATCTGTGCTGGAAGGCAGTAATAATGCTTGCTCAATAGATCCATGTGGGGAATGTAAGCTTGAGATTTCTTCATTTATAGCTGTAACATTTGTAAAACTGCTCGTGCTAGACAAACTTAGTTGAGTACCTCCATTGACATGAATATTTCCTCTGAATAAAACAATAAATGATTATCTAAGAAACTCATTGATTAAAGTGTATTAACAGACAAAATTTAATATAATTAACTAACCTTGAGCTAGAAGTAGTAAATGCTTCAGGTGTCATCAAAACAGGCTTTAGTGAATTCAAGCTAACAGATGTGACTTCTGAAATGACTTCACTATGATCAATGCTGACATCTGATAATCTATCTCGAATACCTAAAATTAGTGTGGATGTTGACCAATGCAGTTGCACAAATCATCTTGATATAATAATAATTAAGTATGTAGGGGTGTATGAGTATTTTCCTATGACACCACTTTATTAATCATAGTTAAACTAGGAAATGTTAACGTTAAAAAAAGATTCAGTGTGGAATGTGAATCGGCCTATATATCACAAATACATATTCAAACAAAATACTAAAGACTAAAAAATATTTTTAGCTACATCTGGAAATAAAAAAATGGAGGTAGTGAAATACATATGATTGAATGGGTGTTTTGCTGTTTATTTTTGTTTCATACAAATTTAAAGTGCTATTTTTTGCAAAGATGATAATTAAGACATGAGGAAGATGTATTTCATTTACTTTTCTGTGCATTATACTGTATTAGTTTGCTTTAGTGAATGTATTTATAGTATGCTTTAGTGAATGTATTTATAGTATGCTTTAGTGAATGTATTTATAGTATGCTTTAGTGAATGTATTGTTGTGACCCTCTTAATTTAACACGGCGCTGCACCATTTGTCACCTGTACATATGTGTAAAAGCAAGAGATGAGGACGGTGCGTGGTGGAGACCAGTCACGTGACCTGATTTTGTAGGTGTGGACAGGACATGTGAAGTTAATTGATTTTTTTTGCAGAACAAGGAGTTCGTGACCTGGATAGTACACGTTCGACTAGGTGTGGTGATTTTTTCCTATGTGGATTTATTAGTTTGGTTATGGAATTAATGTTTAGTAAATTTGTGTAATAAATAAATGTATAAGTCTAGTCATATTGAACCCACGTGTCCTGTGTGTCATTCTGTATAATAAAAAGTTATTACAGTATTTATGGTATGCTTTAGTGAATGTATTTATAGTATGCTTTAGTGAATGTATTTATAGTATGCTTTAGTGAATGTATTTATGTATTAATTCATATTTTTCTTCCTTCTTTATATTTTGTTTTTATTCTATTTTTTGTTATCTCAAGTAAGGATATAAAACCTAATTAATCATAAGTAAAAAATGGTTAAAATGATTAGAAGGGGATTTCACATGGCACTAAGATTTCTGGCGCATTAAATTAATTGAATTTTTATTAGGAAACAATACCCGCCTCTAAGAAAGATGGGGACAGATGGTCGTGCGGTATAGAGGTAAATTCACAACTGTTATTATTTGATAGTGATTATATTAATTATATTAAATTATATCGAGTGTACACATTTAATCATCTCTGTTTAATAAGTCAACATATGAAATATATATATTATTAAAAAGGTCATCTTATTTCCAACATGTTGTTATCACGATCATACTATTTAAGTTTGTACCTTCAATGAACAAAATGCTCAAAGTAAACAGGAAAAAAATTGTTGCCACTCCCCCCACCCTGTAATAAAATTTCAGAGAAACTGATGAATCACGGGTTATAGCAACATTTCACTATAGCTGTTAATTCCCTACAGTTTTTTTTTTCAGGAGAGTACCTTTGTAAATTTAAACACATAATACTCTGTGCACCTGAAGTATTCCCTGTGGTTAGACTAAAAAAACAACATGAGTGAGAATTCCTAAATTTCATTTCCTTGTTAGAGTGAATATGTGTTTCAAGAGGGAAAAGGGCAATTTTTTAAACCTGTTATAGTGGAAATCCTGTAGCAGGAAACCGTGTTGTAGGAGGGATATGTTTAGATTTTTTTAAAAAAATGCTGGGTCAAATCAACTGGAAATGTTCAGGCTATTAACTCACTGTGCCTGATGCTTAATAGGGAAAATTTTTCAGGATCATAACTTTAAAACTTACCTATTTCATCTTGTGAAAGTGAACCAACACTAGGCGTATGAGGCATTAGACCACTTGACTCAGGGCGATATCGAATAGTTAATTCTTGAAGAGATCTTTTGATAGATTTTAGTAAATTGTGGTATAGTTACAATTTATAAAGTTTCTAAAAAGATATTTCTAAACTCTTTTATAATCTAATGTAAAAGAAAAGGAGATCATACAAGACAGGGGAAAAATACTAATACAGTCATATTCCAGTTAACATTTTTCTGTTTAACACTGTTTTTCCCTACTTAGATTGTTATAGATTTTTTCATGAAATGTGTTTTTAAAATGTCCTTAATTTCATTTACATTGTAAATTAGTGTATTTAAGACAAAAACTTATCTAGATTTCATGATGAGTGTTGAAGATAAAAGTATGTGTATAGTATGCTACTGTTCAGATGCATGTAGAAGCAAACATTTTCACAAGAACATTATGACTCAATTAATTTTTGTGAGAAATAAAAGATGTCCTTAATTAAGCCCACTGAAATCGGAGGCTACAGCTAACAATATATTGGATCTGCGTTATAATCTGTCATGCACTAAAATAAAAATTTAAATATCCATTTATAAATATTAGAACACCTCTATAATGAGAATATATTCTTATTGCATTCAAACAAATTATTTTTCAAATAACTATAAAAAAATTAAAAAGGTTAATATCGTATTAAAACAATTATTACTAGTTGAATGTGCTATAACTACTAAAAATCATATTATGATTCAATTTCACCAAATCAAAAAGTGTGAGTTTTAATTGAACTAATTTAGAGATGGACTGAGCTAAACGAATTACTTTTGAGTTCTTTTTTTATAAGCGTTGATTTATTTCACTTTATGTGTTTGGCTGGGTTTGTAGGTTCATGGGTCCTCAAATCTTGTAACTCAATTTTGGACCTATTCTAATTTAGTGAGAAAGCTCAACCAAGCATACATGTACATTATACATGACAATACACAATTTTAATAATTTCGAGTTTATGAATCAACATTTTGAAGATGTACAAACCAAATTACTTTTCGGTAATGTATATAATGTGAAAAAAATCAACTTGATATTGTCATGACAAAATAAATATGAAGCATGGCAATGGTGTATACATGTACATAATAGGGAAGCTTTTTATTAGTCTTATATGGACTTGACAAATTAATTAAATTATATTAAAGTGTGCACACACAAAAATAGAAAGTTTTATTCTTTAAACACTAAAAGGTATAAAATAAAAAAATTAAAAAACCCATTATAAAATAAAAATAAGCTTTGATTATAATGTACTAGAAGGTTTTAAAAATATAGCTCGCTATAAATACTATATAGACTAGCTGTACCCTGCTAAAAACCTTTGCATGAAAGGCCATATATTTCAACTTTGAGGTTATCGTGATTAATTTCAATGTAATCATATGGGCCAATATATTTTATAATATGAAAGAAATTGAGAAATAATTATTTCATTATACAACCTAAAAAAAAAAATCCATGAAGACTCCTTTTATGTAGTTTAATGTAGTTTTGAATCATCTAAATGTAACATACCCTAATAATATATATATTATATATTTAATATAGTGGTGCTTGTTGTATTTTACTGACATTGTATAACTCTATTAAATGCAGTGTAATATAGAATTATGTAGCATGCGGACATTAAACCGCATGTATGTATAATTTAGTAAACAATATATGCATTTTTTTTATTTCTTTATGATTTTTGTTTTATTTCACTTAGAGACAACAACCTAATTTATTGCATGTAGCACATTTCAAAACGACTGTTCTAACTGTTTTTATTTCTTTTCTTTTTTACCATTAACCTTATGTGGTCGTTTGGGGAAACACACAGGCACATCAACAAACATAAATCTGTTGGGCTTTCAGAAGTCCTTTCTGTGGGCTTTGAGACTTAGTGGCACTTATCTCCTCTCCAAGTTAGCATTGAATATTTTTTTGGCATTAACAGGGATAAACCCTGTACCCTTTCATGTGAGTCAAGTTCACTATCGACTTAAATACCCAGCCGCTATATGAAGGCTATCCAAACTGACGTTTTAAGTCTTCTAATTCATTTGATAGAAACAATATTTGAATTCTTACATATTATTAAATGAATGCTTTTCTTTACATTAATGTTTGATGTCAAGTTCACCATATCCACTTCGCTATCCAGCCGATATCCTAACTATCTATCTAAATTAACATTATAAGTATTTTAATACCATTTAATAGATACATTATTTGAACTCTTGCATACTATTCAATCTATTCAACGTTTTTTAGCCGAGTCCAAAACATCGTGATTCATATGATTTTGTGAACAATTATGTAATATTTGGTTTTTTGTTTTAACATTTTCTGTGTATGCTCATTCAGGACTTCACTGCTAACAGTTAAAATTTTTGTGTTCATTGTATTTCTTTCCATTGATCCCATCAACCTAATTAATTGTATTTCTTTCGATTGATCCCATCAACCTAATTAATTGTATTTCTTTTGACTGATCCCATCAACCTAATTAATTGTATTTCTTTTGACTGATCCCATCAACCTAATTAATTGTATTTCTTTTGATTGATCCCATCAACCTAATTAATTGTATTTCTTTCGACTGATCCCATCAACCTAATTAATTGTATTTCTTTCGACTGATCCCATCAACCTAATTAATTGTATTTCTTTCGACTGATCCCATCAACCTAATTAATTGTATTTCTTTTGACTGATCCCATCAACCTAATTAATTGTATTTCTTTTGACTGATCCCATCAACCTAATTAATTGTATTTCTTTTGATTGATCCCATCAACCTAATTAATTGTATTTCTTTCGACTGATCCCATCAACCTAATTAATTGTATTTCTTTCGACTGATCCCATCAACCTAATTAATTGTATTTCTTTCGACTGATCCCATCAACCTAATTAATTGTATTTCTTTCGACTGATCCCATCAACCTAATTAATTGTATTTCTTTTGACTGATCCCATCAACCTAATTAATTGTATTTCTTTTGACTGATCCCATCAACCTAATTAATTGTATTTCTTTTGATTGATCCCATCAACCTAATTAATGGTATTTCTTTTGACTGATCCCATCAACCTAATTAATGGTATTTCTTTTGACTGATCCCATCAACCTAATTAATTGTATTTCTTTTGATTGATCCCATCAACCTAATTAATTGTATTTCTTTTGACTGATCCCATCAACCTAATTAATTGTATTTCTTTTGACTGATCCCATCAACCTAATTAATTGTATTTCTTTTGACTGATCCCATCAACCTAATTAATTGTATTTCTTTCGACTGATCCCATCAACCTAATTAATTGTATTTCTTTCGACTGATCCCATCAACCTAATTAATTGTATTTCTTTCGACTGATCCCATCAACCTAATTAATTGTATTTCTTTTGACTGATCCCATCAACCTAATTAATTGTATTTCTTTTGACTGATCCCATCAACCTAATTA
Organism: Bulinus truncatus; assembly: GCA_021962125.1. NCBI lineage: Eukaryota > Metazoa > Mollusca > Gastropoda > Planorbidae > Bulinus > Bulinus truncatus. The sequence goes on from JAGDYQ010000216.1 coordinate 448,825, forward strand.
ATTGTATTTCTTTTGACTGATCCCATCAACCTAATTAATGGTATTTCTTTTGACTGATCCCATCAACCTAATTAATTGTATTTCTTTTGACTGATCCCATCAACCTAATTAATTGTATTTCTTTTGATTGATCCCATCAACCTAATTAATTGTATTTCTTTTGACTGATCCCATCAACCTAATTAATTGTATTTCTTTTGATTGATCCCATCAACCTAATTAATTGTATTTCTTTTGACTGATCCCATCAACCTAATTAATTGTATTTCTTTTGACTGATCCCATCAACCTAATTAATTGTATTTCTTTTGACTGATCCCATCAACCTAATTAATGGTATTTCTTTTGACTGATCCCATCAACCTAATTAATTGTATTTCTTTTGATTGATCCCATCAACCTAATTAATTGTATTTCTTTTGATTGATCCCATCAACCTAATTAATTGTATTTCTTTTGACTGATCCCATCAACCTAATTAATTGTATTTCTTTTGACTGATCCCATCAACCTAATTAATTGTATTTCTTTTGATTGATCCCATCAACCTAATTAATTGTATTTCTTTTGATTGATCCCATCAACCTAATTAATTGTATTTCTTTTGACTGATCCCATCAACCTAATTAATTGTATTTCTTTTGACTGATCCCATCAACCTAATTAATTGTATTTCTTTTGACTGATCCCATCAACCTAATTAATTGTATTTCTTTTGACTGATCCCATCAACCTAATTAATTGTATTTCTTTTGATTGATCCCATCAACCTAATTAATTGTATTTCTTTTGATTGATCCCATCAACCTAATTAATTGTATTTCTTTTGACTGATCCCATCAACCTAATTAATTGTATTTCTTTTGACTGATCCCATCAACCTAATTAATTGTATTTCTTTCCATTGATCCCATCAACCTAATTAATTGTATTTCTTTTGACTGATCCCATCAACCTAATTAATTGTATTTCTTTTGATTGATCCCATCAACCTAATTAATTGTTATTTCTTTTGACTGATCCCATCAACCTAATTAATTGTATTTCTTTCTATTGATCCCATCAACCTAATTAATTGTATTTCTTTCGACTGATCCCATCAACCTAATTAATTGTATTTCTTTTGACTGATCCCATCAACCTAATTAATTGTATTTCTTTTGACTGATCCCATCAACCTAATTAATTGTATTTCTTTTGATTGATCCCATCAACCTAATTAATTGTACTTCTTTTGATTGATCCCATCAACCTAATTAATTGTATTTCTTTTGACTGATCCCATCAACCTAATTAATTGTATTTCTTTTGACTGATCCCATCAACCTAATTAATTGTAAGTAAAAAAATGGTCAAATGATCAGGAGGAGGTGTCACACTTGATTCCCGAGCAACACCAGGTAATAACAGCCAGTGTCTATTTATATTAATACATATTGAATTTAACACTATTTCACTATTTGTTATTTTGTTTTGCACTATTTTGTAAGCGCTGTAATTTCTTAGAACACATATAGGTGTTAATTGGATTATGTCTGTACATGTTAAGTTTTATTGTGAAAAATGTTATATTTAATATTTAAAAACAACAGAACAATACACAGATTTATATCTAAATTTAGCATAATTACTTGGTATGAACACCAAACATTCTTATTTGAACAAAAGCAGTTATGTTTCCTTCATTGGATGAATACTCTCTTCCATCTGAGGCGTCATTTTCATCACAAATTTCAGCTAATTCTCCTTCAAAAAAAGGTAAATATAAAATGCATTAAATACATTAAAAGCTATTTTTTATAAACAGTTTGTTAATCTTAAAAAAATTTCATTTAATTTTTGGTGAGAATTTTAATATTTATAAGAACTAATCAACTATGTATCAATAAATCAACAAATAAGAAATGTCCATAAATAGATGTATTTACAGAGATTTTATGATAATTTACAGTATAAACTTTTTATATAACATATAAGTAGTACAAGTTCATAAGCAAAATCATCAAATATGTTTATTACCATGTGCCTAATTAAATTATTTCAATTAAGCCTAAATGAATGTGTACCATATGAAACTTATGACTAAGTAATAAAATATTTGGGTCATTCCATGTCAACTCAACCAGTGGTGTTCACCCGACCCCCTCAGATCTTCCTGAAATTTTCAGGGCTTGTGGTACATTTAAAGTTGAGTGATTCCTGAAAATTTTAGGCCATTTGGTCAAAAACTTTCTGAGATATGATTTTTTTAATTTTTAGGGGTAGTCGCGAGTGCGCGTGACATTTACATTTTCGCGATATTTGAACGTGATTATTTCAAAAACTAAAAGAGGTATCAGGCTGAAATTTTCAGTATTTACTCATTGTTTTGTCCTAAGTTGAATGATGTATTTATCTTAAGTGTAGCTTGCACACAGAATGCCCTAAAAATTTCCAAACATTGCACTTCAGACAGTTTTCATCAATATTTGACTCGGTATAGCCATCAAGCAGAGTGGAACTTTTTTGCTATGGAAAAAGTCCTTGTGATGGTATTGGTGGCACAGTAAAGAGGTTAGTAGCAAGAGCAAGTTTGCAGGCAACTCTGAAACATTAAAAACTAACGCTACATCAGATGTACTATTGGGCAACCAAAAAAACGTTCCAGGAATTCATTTCTTTTTGCAGCAAATGATAACGTTAAAGTGCATCGTAGCTGTTTGTTTGAACGATTTGCTTCAATTCAAGCAATTGTCAAAAAACTGGTTGAGTTGACATGGAAT
>JAGDYQ010000216.1:452086-667244 GCA_021962125.1 Bulinus truncatus
AGTTGGATTTAAAAATTAAGCTCAAAATTGAATACACAATTTTGAACCAAAAACTTCCAAACTTAACATGTTACTTCTTTTTGACTATGCTAATGCATATTTTAAAATCAGATTTGACAGTCTTGTTTGAGTTATTTTAGATGACCTACTTTCTTTAAACTGATAGCATTGATTGAACTGCCTGTAGCTGAATGACATAAATTGTAACCAATGGAAATAAAATATAAACAGACCCTGTTGATGAAAGGGAGCTTATTTATTAATTGTTTGTTCAATGACTCGATATTTTCTGACAATACAAATATTAATAATAAAATAAAAATACTACATTCTACCTATTATATGTCTTTGATTTAACAATTTTTTTTATCGACCATTGATTTCTTATAGCAGTTAATCTATTATCCTCTAGACAGGGATCTGGTAGTGCCTGCAGAAGTATTTATGGAGGATTTGTAGCTTGGCAAATGGGCAGCAATGAAGATGGCTCTGATTCCTTTGCTGTTCAGATAGCTCCTGAATGTCATTGGCCAGAAATGAGAGCACTCATTCTTGTAGTATGTATCATAGTGTTTATTTCTTATTAGTGATAATATTTATCAGTATTGTGGAAGTATTTGATCATTGCTCTTAAAGTATGTTATTAAATAAATATCTAGGTAAGTGATCAAAAAAAAGATGTAGGAAGTACTGAAGGAATGCAAACAACTATTTTAACCAGTGAATTAATGAAGCAACGAATCATAGGTATTGAAAAGAAGATGGAATTGATAACTCAAGCTATCAAAGAAAAAGATTTTCCAACATTTGCCAAGATTACCATGCAGGTACAATGACTTGTTTAAACATAGATAGGCTCTTAAAAATATTTATTTATTTTAAAGTAAGACTTTTTGTTTAAAAAATGTATCTAATGCTGGTTGAATATACAAGCTGAACACTGTGAAGTCCCTATAGGGATGAGATGTTTAACTATTTGACCCTATATAAACAACCATGGCACAGTTTTTGTAGTGCTCTTCTTTCATCTACACCATAGCCAATAATGTAATGACCATGGAGGCACCACATGAGACATGAGGGAACTTTCACCATAACTTGAGGAATTTCTTGGTTATTATCACAGATGGAACCTGGGAACCTCAGGTTGACAGGCGAACACTTTGCTGCAAGACCATCCATCCCCTTATCTTTCTATCTAATTTTGTCCTCAGTTATATCACCTTGTTGATCTAGCTATGTACGCAGCCATTTCACATGCCTAACTATCTCTGGGTCAATGCACTTAGTCTAACCAAGTGGATTGTTGGTGCTTTGTTTTTAACTGGATCTTTAAGCTTTAGCATGATCAGCATGCTTTGGGTTACGAATCCAGTCACCTTCCTATGTCTCCCATGCTGCCCTAAGGATCTAAGGGGTGAACAACTCATCCTTTCAGTGGCTGCTAATAAGCTATGTGGGACAGATGGCAGAGTGGTGTTTATACTCGCTGTCAACCTGAGAGTCCTGGGTTTGATCCTCTGTGAGAACCATGGGAATTTTGCCAGGTAAAATTTGTTTCAAAGTTGATCACAAGTCCACCCAGCTTTAAATTGGTACCTGACTTAATTTGGGGAAGTAAAGGCGACTTGGCGTTGAGCTAACCACACAATCCCTTTATATGCTAAGGTTATAGAAAGAGATGAATGCTATACTTCATCTGTCCCGATGGCCCACTAGGGCTAAGGGAAATTTACTTTTTAAAAAGCTATACACAAACGCTTGGTTTATTGGGTGATAAGACTTCAAAAACTTTGATAAATTTTCTTTTTGGATGTTGGAGTGAGTTTATGTCCTTTCAGCTGTCAAGTTTTGTACAAATCTTCACTTAAAAATCTTAATTATTAAAAAAATATTTTTTTTAGGATAGTAACCAGTTTCATGCTGTGTGTTTAGATACCTATCCACCAGTCTTCTATATGACAGATGTTTCCAGACAAATAATTCAACTTGTTCATGCTATTAATGAGATTACTGGAAAAGTAAAGGTACTCTATTTTAGCTATTGAAAAATGTACACATTTTAACAAGGACTTTATCTTGCAGTTTCAAAATACATTATAAACATCAAAACTTGTATGCTGCAAAGAGGCTTTTGGTTAATTTCCCTCTTATAATGCATATTTTATTACTGTATGTATTTTATAAATACTAACATATTACAATATAAAATTATCAGACTTCATTGATGGGTTTTCATTAACATAGAAACTGAACATGAACTTTCCTATAATTTATATGGGAAAAATTAATAATGAAAATATTAGTGGTATTATATGTAAACAATGTTTTAACTTTAGTAATAAAATGTCAAAAATAAAATAGAAATTTACTGTAAAACTATTTGGAATTTCAATACAAAAAGTGATAGGCTTTATATATTAAATAAAAATCTCATGCTATTCAGTGAAATTGTTTAATTTTATAAATGAGATCATTTTAATTTCTTCTACAGGTTGCTTACACTTTTGATGCTGGTCCAAATGCTTGTCTTTACCTGTTAGAGAATGATGTCCCTCTAGTAGTTAGTTTTGTCAGACACTTTTTCTCTTCTGAGAAATTTCATATCACTGGTCCATCAGTTTTAGACTACAATTTAACATCTGTAAGTAATAGGAATTTTCATGTTTTTTTTTTTTCTTGAACAAAAAAAATACTTTTCCAAAAATGTATGACTCACGTTATCTAGAAAATCAAATTATTGGACTATGACACACATTTTTCCAAAAGTTGCAGGAAACTGAGTGTTCATTTTATAATCTTTATTTAGTTTTGCAAGGCGATATAATATCTTTTATTCTTGTTCTCCTGCTTTAAAACGGGGTGCGCCTTAAGGTCTGGTGAGTCTTATAGTCTGCTAATTTTTTTTCTTTTTTTTTTTAACAGAGTGATCTACAGAAGATTAATATACAGCCAAATCCTGGGGCTGTTAAATACATCATTCATACTAAGGTGTTTTATATTTCTAATTACTTTTTATATTGGTCCTGCGTGTATTGTTGTCCTGCTTGTATTGTTGTTCTGCTTGTATTGTTATTTTCTTGTCAAAATCTTCATTTATATTTTTCTCTAAATTCTAATTATGTTTATGAGGGATGTTATTTTTTGAATTCTTATTTTTGAATTCCTGTAACTAGGTTGGTCCAGGTCCTCAGATCCTAACTGACCCATCCGAAAGTCTGTTTACACCTGATGGAAAGCCAAAGGTCAAGCATATATCCTGATGATTGCAGAAACTTTATATTTTATGATTGTTGAACTCATTTTTTTTTTACCATTTTAATAGATTTTTTATAGATAGTTTTTTGTTAATATTGAATTTTAAAACAGTTGGTGTTTACGAATGAAAAAAAAATAATCCAATAAATATACAGCTGATAGCTTCTGATGAAATGAATTCTTTGATTATTCTGAAAACTTCAACCTGTCAATAACATTTTTTTAAAGTAGTGAGATATTGAGAATAGTGAGATATTGAAAATAGTGATACATGTATATTTAAGAAAGTTAGATATTCAAACTTTTGATGAATTTGCATTTATGAATTCAGTTGTAATTATGGCAATAAAATGCATTTAAATTAATTTGTCTCTGTTGTATTATAATGTGCTACAAATTTACAAGATTTTATTTAAAATTATAAAAATACAACTTTTGTAATGTCATCTTCAACTGGTTTTAAAATCTTTTCCATGCTGCTTTATTTTTTAAAGGAAATTTAAATTTTCATTTCACGAAGGCACTTTTTAAACATTACTTCTAAGTAAAGAAACTTTATAGTTAATCTCATAAAATATAAAAAGTTGCTGGAAAGTCATAATTTTATTTTTATTCAATCATAAAAAAACATTAACAGAGAACTCTAAGAAAATCGACATTACAGTAATAAAAATGATATTTTTTCTCTTTTTCAATGTTATGCTAATGTTATTTTGTTTTTTTACATATTAACATTTTGCAAAGAATATTGACACACATTTGTGCAATAAATTTTTTTTATTAACAATAAAAATGATTAACTCAGTATGTTATCAAAATTGAGAAGTGATAAAACAGAATTTAGTTGAGTGTAATTTTTAAATATGAGAGCTACATTGTAATTGTTGGTTTGGATGGTTTTATAGATTTTTTTTACACTGCACACTTTTAAAAGTTATTAAAAAAACTTGTTTATCAACTTTGTGATTGATTGCTTTATATAATTGTCGCTTAACGACACAAAGAATTATATAACATACAGTATCAATTTATGCCATATTTAAATAAACAAGTTACAAGAATCTCATGATATTGCCTTTTTTAAAAGATCTATGCTACTACATGCATTAGATGAAGGATGAAGCAAAGCTATGAGTTATAATGTATACTCTCCCTTGCATTGAAGAATTATAATCTTAAAATTAAAATCAGTCAAGAATAGATTGGTTTTGTTAAATTTCAAATTACTTTGTTCAATGCAATGTTTATAATGCTTTTTTGAGCCCTTTAGTACATTAAATCATACAAACATACATGTATTTAGTAAGTTTATTTAACCTTTAAACAAGCTTATCCATTTTTTTCATCTGTGATTTCTTCTTTTTCTTGCTCAACTTCATCATCATTTGAGTCTTCATCATCATTTGAGTCTTCATCATCACTCCTCATACAGGTAATAAACTCTGGTGAGGGGAAAAAATAAATCTATTTTTATCTCGTGTGAGTTACTACTAATAAAGAATTATTTTTCCAATATACATCATCAAAATGTTCCCAATAAATGCTTTAGCAAATAAATGTTCACCTTCAAAATCAATCCTGCCATCACCATCAATATCTACCTCCGCTATCATCTCATCAACTGAGGGCATGAAATATTAAGACTGCATTATCACCAATCTTTTAGAAACTTAAAAGTAAAAAATTCAGGATAGGAATAAATATATCTATATGTTAGTCAAATAGCCAACTAAAGTAGACAAAATCATGGTGGAATAGACTAAAAGACTAAAAAAAAAGTAACCTGAATGTCTAATTTCCACATACACTGCATCGTTTTGGTCATAGGGACTGTTTCAAAGCATAATTTCAATTTAAAAACAATCTATTATAACACAATTCATTATTAAGTGTTTTGAAGCAGTTTTCCTTCATCCACTACTCCCATTGTTTTAAATTAAAAATGATCCCCAAACACATTCAATGTTAACTTTATTATTCATCACAGTAGATCTGTTCAATACTTCTAATACTTCTAATAAGTTCTCTTAGCTAATTCACAACAGGCAAACATAAGTCACTAAATAGAACATAATAGAAATATTGAAAAGAAATACAATCTTTGAATAAAATTAAAAACTAACAAGTGTAAAACACAATCATATTTTAAACCAAGTATTTTATTAGATGTTCTCTGTAACTATAAAAAATAAAATCATTCATTACACAGCCCAACACATTTTTTTTTTTTCGAATTGCCAAGAATGTTTGAATGAATTTATAGCAATTTATGGGTGCTGATTTCATAACCGCCACTGCTTTTGCTGAATTGGCTCTAGTTTCTGAGATACGGACAGCCTTGAAAATATGATTATACCCTTTGTGTAAAACAAATGCAATAAGTTTGGTGTCTTTTGTTTAATTTAACTATACCAAGTTATAACTTGGTTTATTTTTTTCTCTTTTATGCTGCTTTCTAAAGACATCATGAGTTCATCACGAAGATGCCGCAAAAATAATCCGAATGTATTCTGTTACATCTGTGGAGAATACATGATTGAAAAGCAAAGAAGAAACATAACCGACTTTGTGCAGCAGGCATTTTAGGCTTATTTCGGTGTGAAGACAAGTCTTGGGCTCCCCATAAGGTCTGCAAAAATTGTGCTTTTAGCGTCCAGGCTCAATGAAAGAAATTTTCTCAAACCAGAAGTTAAAATAACATTTTATCGGAAAAGAGAAGAGTTTTTTCTTCCATATTTCAGCCAAGAGAAAGATCTTGTTTACAGTAATGACATCCCTGGACTTCTGCTCCAAATGGGACTACAAGACTACCATTCTGAAGACTGTCGTCTTTTTATAGACAGTTCCATTAGAAGCTTCAAATGTGTTCTGTTACACAATGGTAACCGTCATGCATCTCTTCCCATTGCCACTCAACAACACTTAAAGAAGAGTATGAGAATATCAAAACAGTATTTCAGAAAGTCCGTTATTATGAGCATCAGTGGTCAATTTGTGTTGATCTAAAAATGGTAAACTTCTTGCTTGGACAGCAGTCAGGATACACAAAATACCTATGCTTCACGTGCCTTTGTGATAGCAGGGCAAGGCACGATCATTGGACAAGAGTGACATGGCCTGCAAGGGAAACCATGACTGTATGTAAAGAAAATTTCATCAACAAGCCACTGGTTGACAAAAATAAGATCATTCTCGGACCGCTCCATATCAAATTAGGTTTAATGAAACAATTTGTTAAGGCTTTGGACACATCTGGCAATTGTTTCAAGTATATTTGCAGATCATTTCCCGGATTGAGCCTGGAGAAGCTGAAAGCTGTGATTTTTTACGGTCCTCAGATTCGGAAACTCATCAACGATCGAAATGTTACTAATTTCATGGATCGCATTGAAGCTTCTTCATGGAACAGTTTTGTTTCAGTTGTCAGGAACTTTTTAGATAATAACAGAGCAGAGAATTACGAAGAACTGGTGCATGATATGCTCGCTAACTTCAGAAACAGTGGAACAAATATGAGCATCAATGTACATTACCTGCACAGTCATTTAGACAAATTTACAGATAGCCTTGGGGACTTCAGTGAGGAACAAGGCGAGAGGTTCCATCAGGATATGTGGGTGATGGAGGAGAGATATCAAGGAAGATGGGACATACATATGATGGCTGACTACTGTTGGAGCCTCCAGCGCAATTGCACCAACGACACATACAAAAGGAAGTCGAGCAAATATTGATTTGCTAATGCATTACCATAGACAATTAACATATTAATTAATTAATTAATTAGACATAATTAGTTTTCAAATGGAAATGCCTGTAACATTCTATAACACTATTACATATATTTTGAACAAATTTCTGCATGAATATTAACAGTTTCACTACTATTAAACTTCATGCAATTTCTGACAAATTCCAAACACGGTGCATACATTATTTAATTAATTTTAATTATCTCGTAAAATAGAGCCAATCTAGCAAAAGCACTTACATATTCTAAATCAGCATAGTTGACTTTGTATAAAATGATTCAAAAAACACTGGCAATGAATTCACGGTTTACCAGTGTTATGAATACACTTAAATCTTGTTAAGTTTAAATTCACATAAATGTATTAAATGAATTCATTCAGTAATTAATTAGATTGTAATAGATGCTCTACTTACTATTGTGGATGTATTAAATGAATTCATTCAATAATTAATTAGATATTAATTGATGCTCTACTTACTATTGTGGCTTTTAATGCTCTAAAAGGAATGAAGAAGGTAGATACTATGCAATGGGAAAGTTGTATTACTCCTCTTAGCTAAATTCAATGAACGGGTATTTGATTTAGCAGCATTATGAACAATTAGGTGACATTATGAACAACTAGGTGACTTAAGAAAAAAATTCTACATTATGTCTTACTTTCCTCTTCTGTAAGTTCCTCCCCCATACATTGGAGTACAGCTCGCAGATCTGATGGAGTGATATAGCCACAGCCGGACTTATCAAACACCTGAAAACATGGTACTTTTTAAATGTACTAATGTGTATATTATTTACAATGTCATTTTTAATTTCTCCACAGTGTCAAGAATAAAAATAATATAATAAAATGCTAATAACTATAGTAAACCCCTACTAACAGATACTTCTATTGAGATATGGACAGCATCAGACTGAAATCTGTAACATATGTCATACCCAGTACTGTATTGTCTGTTGATGCCTAGAGGGCATCAAGGGAATAGGGACACCACAGAACAATCTCTTATCCAATTATATCGTTTAATTGATTACATTTATAAAGTGAACATTTTATTTTCGTTTTTTTTCTTCAAATTAACGATTTATGTTATAAAATTTCTCTCTTTTGTGGCCAAATGTTTTATGCAACAGGAAGTACACTGTGCTCGCTGAATGAAAGCAGTACTAACTTTAAACAAGCTGGATGTTTTTAAAACAGCACAAAAATAATTCTTGCACATCTTTATAAAATAATTTCCGAAACATTTACTGATGTGAAATGTGCAGCCTATGTAATATATAAACCCACCCACTCTTGAACAGCCAAACAACTAGGCAGGCAGGATGCGTTAGGGCTCGTGCATTACTTACGTCAATAACTGTTGGGGAGGGGTGTATATATATATATTAAAGCTGCTGTTCGATTAAAAATTTTAATCGAAATTAACGCATAATTAAAAAAATTATTGCAAATTAACGCATATTTAATCGAAAAAATACTTCATTTATTAATTGTAACATTTTTAAATTATATCAACATGTCATTTTAAAATAATAACAACCTGTTATTATTTTTTCGTACTTACTTGGCCTAAGCAATAGAGTATTAAACCTTTGTGTGTGTGTGTGTGTGTGTGACGTCTTTGACAAGCCAGACCTTGAAATGTTCGACTCATTTTTGACGCGAGCAAGTAACCATCCTTTTTCATTTGTTCTCAGTCTCACATGTGGGTCGCGACTTTTTATAAAGTGTGTCGTCAACAGGAAAGAAAGAACAGAAGATGAAAAATGAAAGCCGACCGATAATATCAAAGAGTGTCATTTTACACAATATTTTTTTATTAATATAACTGACAGACCGATAAAAAAATTCTTATTTGTTGTTCACTTGAACATTGAACAAATAGTTAATAGTAAGAAAGTAAATGATTGAAAGAATATAAGAATTACATTTATATACATCGACGTGCAAAGCAAAAACTTCAAAAGAAGATTAAAAGTAAATTTGTCCATCAACTCGCCGACTGTGTTTGTATTGGTGGGGAGGTGGGTAATGTTAATATTGGTTGATGACGTCACTTACCAACCACAAGTTACATTGTTTCAAAGCCATGACACTTGTCAATCAAACTATAACACGTGCAGATGTTCATTAAATGCATCATTCAGGGTCATAAGTTTGAATTAAGAAATGGCAATCCTATTGTTTCAAGGTCATATAGATGATATGGTTTATGTAAACGTGACACTCTGTGTTCGGGTTTTTTTTCCCTTTTTTTTTTAAATCTCGTCTGATCTGGTTATAGAATTGGGTTATTTACTGATTTTTTTAAATTTCATCTGCAACTCTGAAATAACACCATTTGGGTAAAATTTAATGCATTTAGGTGTTTGTGTTAAAAAATGTATTTGCATATTTTTAACGCATTAATTACGCTTTAATTGCAGTAAATCAACAGCCATATATAAAATTTAACTCAGTATCACAGTAATTATGAAAAATACAGCCACAGTCTCAGGTACATATGTATTAGCAAGATGTTATACTATCAAAATACGATACAAAATTATGCGCAAAAAAAATGATACAAAATTTCTAGCATCTCGTTATTTTGATCTAATTATAAACGGGTTCATTATACCTCCACCAATACACTACAGTATATAATGTAAACTAGTGAATGAAAGTTTTCTCTTTTTACATCGACCGGGAAGGGAGCAGGAGTTTACTTGTCGAAGGGCTAAATAGCCAAAACTTCATCATATATTACAAGTGGGGCTTCAGTTGACATACCTGGGGGTGAGGGTGTGTGCGAATTGCGGCAGGGTGGGTGTGGTAGATCTACTTAATAAGTGAACGGAACTTAAACTTCAAATGGTAAAATTCTGTTATTTATCGTTTTGGTGAACTTTCCGCATTTAGTCAAATTAACGCATTTTAAGTGTTGCGTTAAAAATTTTAATCGCAAATTTTTTTTGACGCGTTAATCGCAAATTAACGCAGTTTAATCAGCAGCCCTAATATATATATATATATATATATATATATATTAGAGCTGTTGTTCGATTTAAAAAATTGATCGAAATTAACGCATGATTAAAAATTTTAATCGCAAATTAACGCCCTTTTTAATCGACACAATATAATACATTTTGTTTGTATTCAGACTAGAAAGTCATAATATCATAGCATAAAATTGGTATAATAAACAAGTCAGATTAATTTACAAAGAGGTATAATTAATTGTAACGGATTTATTAAGCATTAGCCCATATGTCTGTTGAGTTAGTTATTTGCCCCCCCCCCCACCTATGTCTTGTTAACCCAACCCTCCACTACCGTACCTACCCCTTCACTTCCCATCCCAAAACAAAATACACACGTCATTTCTATCTCATATGTGCCTTTTCCTTTATAAAATAATAGTATAGCCAGAAAGTACTTGCTCACTCATTATTAACGCGTTTTTTCTTATTCCCACCTTTCCCATCCTGTTAGATTTTTGACACACTTAGCAGCTTCTCTCCCCACAAAGATGACGTTACTTATAGCTTACCCAACCACCGTATCCCCTCTGTCCATTTTTCCAAATCATGGCACTTGTCAATCAAACTAGGAGCACGCTACTGCAGATGTTGACTAATGGTATCATTGAGGGTCATAATTAGAATTAAGAAATGACACTCCTATTGTTTCAAGGCCATGTGGCTGCTATGATTTTATGTCAACGTGACAGTTTCTGTGTTCGGGGTATTTTTTTTTTTTGCTTTTTTTTTTAATCTTGTCTGATCTGGTTATGGTTATAGAATTGGGTTAATTACTGATTACTGAAATGACAACATTTGGCTAAAATTTAACGCATTTTGATGTTTGCGTTAAAAATGTAGTCGCATATTTTAACGCATTAATTACGCTTTAATTGCAGTTTAAAAAAACAGCCCTATATAAAATATTAAATTTAGCTCGGTGTCACAATAATTCTGAAAAATACAACCACTGTCTCGTGTACAGTCTAGGCCTTGATTAACAGGTGTCATGTATATGAAACTATTTAAGCGATAAAAAAATTTGCGTAAAAAATGATGATACAAATTTCTAGAATCTCGTTATTTGATCTAATTATACCCTGGCTCATGATACACTTATTTTTTTTACCTTCAAGTTGACTTCAACAATACACTACAGTATATAATGTAAACTAGTGAATGAAATTTTTCTCTTTTTACATCGGCCGGGAATAGAGCAGGAAGTTTACTTGTCGTAGGGCTATAAAACAAATACATCTTCATTTATATTACAAGTTGGGATTTTGTCGACATACCTGGGGGTGAGTGTGTGTGTGCGGATTGCGACAGGGTAGGGTGGTAGATCTACTTAATAAGTGAACAAACCTATAAACTTCAAATTTGTTGAGTGAAATACTGTTATCGATTTCTTGAACATTCAGAATTTTGGTCAAATTAAATTTAGGTGTTGCGTTAAAAATTTTAATCGCAAAAGTTTTTTGACGCGTTAATCGTAAATTAACGCGGTTTAATCAGCAGCCCTAATATATATATATATATATATATATATATATATATATATATATATATATTACGCCGTCATTTCCAGCAGGATAGGGTGTAGTGTGCCTGCCAAACCAGCATTGTTGGCGCGCTGATGCATGTCTGCCATCCCTACAGAGCGGCGGAGTGAGTGTACCCGCTATCATCCGACGGGATAGCAGAAAAGAGGGTTTTAAGACTTGCCCAAAATGGCCAGACCAGCAGGGTGTGTGCACTGCTGATCGGCTAGAATGGCAAGGCAATGGGTTTTTCCTGCCACTCGGACAGAGGAGAGGGTGCAATGTGCCTGAACCCTCATCCCGAAATGGTGTGCTTGAGTGGGACAGAATGGAAGGGTGTTGTGTGCCGACCACATCCGTCACCACCGCCAGCTGTACACACTACGGTCTCGGATAGTCCTCATTGACCGCAGTAACACCACCTTCGCAAGAAGTTTTTTTTTCTGACTAGAGAATCCCAATGATCTATTCCCCGTAGACCATGGTATGTCTCTCAGACTAGAGAACCCCAATGATCTATTCCCCGTAGACCATGGTATGTCTCTCAGACTAGAGAACCCCAATGATCTATTCCCCGTAGACCATGGTATGTCTCTCAGACCAGGGTCGCCTGGAAATAACTCATTTAATCATGAGAATTAATTTCTGAGTTACTTTTCATTATAATTTAGATGGGATGAATTGTTATAATCTGAATCTAATTATATAATATTTTGTTGCGGAGATATGCTGCCTTATCACCTACCCGAACTAATGTTGCGCATTCCCACTTCCCAGTACTGCCATAGGCTGTATATATGTACATAATAATTAACTGGATTGCATTTAGTAATAAAATAAAACCATTTCATTACACTAAATTGCAGTAATTCTATTCAAGTTTTTGTGTATAAATTTATCATTATTACTAAAGCTGTTTATAATAATTCATTTTATTGCTTATTAATATTGATTACTATGTCGTATAGTCAGTAGCGAAGAAAGGAGAGTGGCCTATATTTGGTGTACAGGCACACATATCAGCTGAAAATATTGTACTAGATGCAGCTAACATAGATATTGACCTGAAACGTGGTATTATTATAGCCCATTTATTAGTGTCTTTCGTCATAGTTAAATATGGTTATATGATAAGTTATATCCCTTGATACAGAGAATTTCTTGTTTACTCTTATTTGTTAAAAAATATTTTAATACATGTAATAATTTATTAACTGCGAAATTAATTATTGAATCATGCATCGTCATAGAGCAAGAACATGTATGTAAATTTCAAGAAAATATATCACAAAAAAATGTCTCAAAAACCGATTACACAATTTTCCCAAATAAATAGACATAAATATTGATTGGAGAAAACGGCACAAAAAGTCTTCCATGACTTCACCTCCCAGCAAATTCGAACGTAAACCAACAATTGGGCTGCATTCGCAATGTCCGTACTTTCGTCAAGCTGAATTGCAAATTTGACATGCTGAAGGCGTGCAATCAGTTGGCAGCGAACATCTTCTGACATGTCGGCGATTCGTCTGCTCACTGTGTTATCCGACAGGGGAATGGCTTTCAGTTTTTTACTGTATTCCTTTCCTAGAACGAGTCGCACATTTCGACTGTTGCCGGTAGAATTAGCTCTTCAGCAATTGTGTGAGGTTTTTTGGAACGCGCCATTCGTAATGCTACTAAATATGACGCTCGAAGAGCTTTCTCGTTCAAAGTAGTGCTGGCCACCAATTGTCTTTCCGTTTCAAATAGAGCTCTTTCTGCCTCTCAAAGTATTCCTTCCCTTTACTGGTAAGTTTCGAATGCATCGTGGTCATATGGCGCCTCAATTTGGCAGGCTTCATTGCATCGTTCGATAATTATAATGTTTGCAAGCACACGACACAAAGAGGTTGGTCAGCATCGGTCCCCCCTGCGGTGAAGCTGAATGATATATATTCTGGATTATACCGGCGCCGTTTTCTTTTTCGTTCGTCTTTGGCTGCTTTATCATCAGAATCTTCCAGGTTCTGGTCAGTTTTCCACTTCGGAAATGTATCCACGCTTCTAGGTGTCATAACTATTCGTATTATTAGTTATACATTGTGCGTTATTGTGATGATACGTGTCTGTCTTCACTTCTCTGCTAGCGATTGACACTTTATCTAAGCGTGTACTTATTCACAGACATCACAAATAAATGATTTAAAATGCCAAGTCCTATTCATGTACTTTATGTGACGATTACACAAAATATAATTTAAAAATATAAGTAGCATAAAACTATACACTTTAAGATACATATTCATTGAAACATCACTACTCTATCCTGTGTGCTGCCTATTTTTGTCGAACTGTATGTCAGTACCACTCTGTTCTCCTCCTCCCCTCTCTTCCAATCTCTACCCCTATCAAAAGATCTGCTAACTTCTTGTATAAGACCCTAATTAACTTCTCACCTATGTTGTTGTTGTCTCTGATTGGTCCGTCCCTCATAGGGGACATTCTGTTATTTCAGTCAAAACAGCAGTAACCCTGAACCTTTGTAATTTAGTGACAAACTAATTAATTAACTCTCATCTCTGACCCAATGATCCATATTCTTGAAAATACTAAATTTGACCTATATTCTTGTAAATACAATGCTCAACCTAGAAACTTTGGGACACTGATTCTTTATAACATTAATCAAGCCCATGTGGAAGTTTGGTGCCATACATACGATACCAGACAGTAGATAATTAGCTTATCACAACATTTATCTCTTGAAAACACAAGGGCGCTAAGCCTTGCTTTTAATTCCAGCCTAACCAGGTCATCTTTTTCCTAGGTATGTGTCACCTAAAAATACAAACTCTTTCTAAACATGACCGACATTGTAATCTTATAGTATCTATGGCGCGTGTCCGCCCTTCCAAAGTATGTTATAAAAACATTACAGAATGATCAACCAGACTATTTATTAACAATACACACGCTGTCGCACTTGCGGATGTTTTAACAGTGACGCCAGAGCTCAGCAAGTAAGAAATATTGCCAAGATGACATGACTCAAAAACTCACTACACAAGTACATGTAGTATGCACTCTAGTTCATATTTCAGACGTAGCACAAGCAAATACTAGCGGAGTTTTCAATTCTGCACACTGTTGTCTGTATCTGAAACATTGGCATTGCTTGTATTTTTTTGTTTAGCTAAAAGCTAAACAATCAACCAAACCAAGCAATACTTTATACGAGAAAATCCCTAATTTTCATTGATTTGCCCACGGACCCCTTTGAAGCTCCCCGTGGAACCCTGGGGGTCCGCGGACCACAGGTTGAAATCCTCTGTACTAGATAGAATACAATGAGCTGTTTACACCATCTAGTATTACACGTGTAAAAGAACCATCTAGTATTACACGTGTAGGGGGAACCATCTAGTATTACACGTGTAGGGGGAACCATCTAGTATTACACGTGTAGGGGGAACCATCTAGTATTACACGTGTAGGGGGAACCATCTAGTATTACACGTGTAGGGGGAACCATCTAGTATTACACGTGTAGGGGGAAACATCTAGTATTACACGTGTAGGGGGAACCATCTAGTATTACACGTGTAGGGGGAAACATCTAGTATTACATTGTAAGGGGGAACCATCTAGTATAAATTTAACATGATGTATGATCACTATACAAATAAAAACATGTTACAAAATCTGTCATTAGCGATGATATACGTTTCCTGTTTCTATTGACGCTTCTTAAGATACAAAGAAAAAAAAATCGGGGTTTTACTAAAGCTCCACACGTTATTTATTAGTCTTCATTAAATAGTAATGATTAAAATACAGATAGAATAATATAATATGTATAGTATAAAGCTATAAATAAGAAATTATGAAAACATGTTCAATTGAATGTGGGAGGGGGGGGAATCAACATTTATTTGTGCTTAGAAATAATCCGGCAGAGGGTGTGCCGTAATCCGGCAGAGGGTGTGCCGTAATCCGGCAGAGGGTGTGCCGTAATCCGGCAGAGGGTGTGCCGTAATCCGGCAGAGGGTGTGCCGTAATCCGGCAGAGGATGTGCCATAATCCGGCAGAGGGTGTGCTGTAATCCGGCAGAGGGTGTGCCATAATCCGGCAGAGGGTGTGCCATAAAACGGCAGAGGGTGTGCCATGGAGAACATTACTCTGAACTCCTCAAAAGATTCTTCTTCCATGCCAGGAGCAGAATTAGAAAATATTTTAATCTACAAACCTGACCAATTCTTCAGATTTTAATCTATACCAAAAGAATGGTATTTATTATCCCAACAAAATAAACATACCCGAATAGAAGGTTTTATTTACCCTGATAGAAGTGTTTTATTTACCATGATAGAAGTGTTTTATTTACCCTGATAGAAGGTTTTACTTACCCTGATAGAAGGTATTACTTATCCTGATAGAAGGTTCACTTACCCTGATAGAAGGTTTCACTTACCCTGATAGAAGGTTTCACTTACCCTGATAGAAGGTTTCACTTACCCTGAAAGCTTGCCTTAGTTCCTCTTCTTCATCTTCACTATTTTCACTGATACCGCCCACGTTGGCCATGACCTGTACAAACTCTTCAAATGAAAATGTGCCATCTCCTGTGAGTGAAGAAAGATTTTAATAACACTCATAATACTGAGGGTGTTTGAACACATACGAGATCTATAGGTACATAACATACAGATGGACATGTACCGTTACACAATGTCTGGCTTAGTTAGTCCTAACTCTATAATCCAGACCTGGTGGTAAAGTGATATCATTTGGTGCAGTTAATATCTAGGCTGGAGGGCAGCTGCATTACATGTCTTAAGTAAAAGTCTTTATAGCTCTTAGAAATGAAATAGATTTAAGTTCATGCCAACCAACTGAGGACAATCAATTATAGAATATGTCCATGCCAACCAACTGAGGACAATCAATTACAGAATGTGTTTATGTCGTCATTTCACCAGATGAGGACAATGAATTATTGAATATGTCCATGCCAACCAACTGAGGACAACCAGTAACAGAATGTCCATGACAACCAACTGAGGACAACAATTACATAATTTGTTCAATTATATCAGCGAACTTGGAGAAGATGTTATCATATTAATGCCTCATTGGAAACAATTTTCATAGTAGCTCTACCGGTACTTACAATAAATATCACTTAACAAACTTATCAGTACCTACAGCGAATATCACTTACCATCAATGTCAATCTCTTTTAACATGAGATTCAATTCATCCATAGAAGGAAATTGTCCCAAATTACGCATGACTGTACCCAACTCTTCAGTAGAGATAGATCCATCACCATCTTTGTCAAAAAGTTGAAACGCTTGACGTAATTCTGGGGACAAAAGAGGATCTTTACGTTTCTTTGGAGATCGCGGAGAAGGCGGCGCCAAGAGGAGGGCCGGTGGAATGTATTTAGCCATGGTGACTGCTGATGAGTTATTCTGGGGGGTTTATCCCTTGATTTGTTTTAATGAGCAGCTGTGTCCTCTTTACAGCGATGAATGCAGATTAATTCAAACCATAAATGAAATATAATTTCTCAGAGTTACGATTAATATGATTGGCCGAACTTCATGAATGGAACGAATCATTTCAACCCCAACTACTAATCACATTAAAAGCAATAGATGTAAAATAAAGTCTGTCATCTAAGTGGATTATTATGTACAACACATCACCTCAGTGTTCAATTAAAACATACCACACAACTAAACTGATACGCGGGATTACTAATTTAATAAATATTCGTTTGAAATAAAAATTATCATTTGAATATTTGTTAATGTTGAAAAAAAATTAAAAGAAAGAAGAAAGAAAGACACATCCATTTTGTCTTCAGACAAAGGAAAATATGAATATATAAATACAAATTAGAATATTAAAAAGTTATTAGTTTTAGATATAGATTATAAAAAAGACACAGATAAAAAGGAAACGACCTGAAACATGCCAACACAAAATTATACACCAATGGGGTAGTTTCAATTAAATATTGAAGAAAAAATAACACAAAGGAGTTAGAGAAAAAATATTTCCGGAAATCAAAATATGAAGACATAAAAAGTGCGATGTCGTTATCCGCTTAAAAAAAATATTTAATTCTAGTGACTACTTCAGGCTTAGCCGTTTTTCTCGTCTTATTGATATTTTGTGCTCTTGACAAGATCGAACTATGTTTCAAGAACGATTACTTATACTATTAGAAACGATACAACGATACCAAAGTTTTACTGTTTAGTCACAGTGAAATAATTTTTAAAATTCATTTCATTAAAAAAATTAAGCTTCAATACTTAGCAATGAGTTCAATTTTGTGTTGGTCTTGTAAATCTAATTATTAGGTGACGCTTGTTAAACTTAGTTGTTGCCCTCTTTTGTTATTGTTGTGGGATAAGAATCTGGAAAATATTTTTCATACCACAATAAATTGTTTCAATGGATTGGCGAATATTTAAGTTTTATCAAAGTTTTTTTCTCTCTTTTTTTTTTGGTTATTCATCTCTGAACATATAAATACTAAAACTTGTAAAGTTATACTGCGATAAATTACGAGGATTCATAAATATCACACAATATTGGAAAATCTGTATATGAGTAAATGAAGATATAATTCGTACATTTTAATACATTTCAAGCTCATTCCTTTTACTGATAATACTTGTATTCGAACCCACTGAAAGAATCAAATAAGTTAAAACTCAGGTATCGATAACTAAGTCAGGACTGCGTTGCCAAGCAACGAGTTCATAAGATTGAGATAATAATAGTAGCAAAAAAAAGCTTCGTTTTGAAGACAGAAGGGGAAACAAAGAGCAAGCAGAACATCAATCAATATGCACACGTAAAATGTGGTTAAAAAATAAAAAAGAAAGGTCTCACTTGAATGAATTCTTCCAGTCACTATAGCACATACTTGTTTAAAATTAATTCTATTTATTCTTCTGATATTTGCAAAGAAAATAAAATTCTAGAATAGTTTAACACACAAACACTCGCTCACAAATATATCCCGACCAGAGAACTAGTTGCACAAATATATCCCGACCAGAGAACTAGTTCCACAAATATATCTCCCGACAACTGGAAGAGAACGGTTTAAGAAAAAAAATACAAATAAAATATTTCAACAATAAATAAATACGATTAACGTTTGTACGTGTTGAAGAATGTTTATATTTACACAATAAATAAATACGATGAACGTTTGTACGTGTTGAAGAATGGAATCAAAAAGAAGAAAAGGGTTTAAAAAAACAAAATAATATAAAGAAAAATTGCGTGTTGTGGATAGTCAAGGCATGAAGGGGTGTGCGGTACATGCAGCAGACTCTGTGTGCCAACTCTTAATGTGGTGTTGGTATATCATGTTTGTAATGTCTGCATATCATTTGAATTTGTATCAATGATTATATCGGTGAATATATATTTTCCTGGCTTCATATTAATTACTCATTGAACAACCCAATATGTCGTCATTCTATTAGGCTATTAATTGTACTCTTAATATATCTTTTTGTATTTTCTGGTTTATTGTGATTTATACATTCAAATTTGTTTACAGATTAGTTTGTGCACGGATTATGGCGTGTACTGATTAGTTGTATAAGTTGTGTTGCACTGGGGTTGATAAACTTCATTGTTATACTATATATTTATCTCTCTATTTCTCTCTCTTTATCTCTCTTTCTATGTATCTAGTTATATATCAATAATCTGCCTGCCTGTCAATGATTCATTTTATTGTTATATATTCTCATGTTAAAAATCTAAAGATACTTGAAAATAGTTAAAATATAAGTTTATTTAACTCGATTGTTTGAATAAATGATTGATAGATTTCATTTCGGTAGTTCTGAAATTTTGGCGTTCCGGTTTATTGAATTTTTAAAAAGACAATTGAGCTATACAATTATTAAGTATGTAGAAGGGACCGTTACCGGATCCCATCAAACTCAGCTTTTCAAAATTAATAATATATTACTCTAAGGTAATTGTATATTAATTTGACTACACATTGAAAATTAATAATATATTACTCTAAGGTAATTGTATATTAATTTGACTACACATTCAAAATTAATAATATATTACTCTAAGGTAATTGTATATTAATTTGACTACACATACACAAATTTGTTTTTATGTTTAAAAAATCACCACAACGCTAATGTCATAAAAATAATTCTATGAATCTTCGAATTCCGAAATATATTCGGATTCTTGAGCCTTAAACAAAATATTGTTGGCCAAGTTGTTCGATGTTAGGATTTTGAGGCATTACTGTACTAATTGTTGCAATGTGATTTGGAGACATTACTGTACTAATTGTTGCAATGTGATTTGGAGACATTACTGTACTAATTGTTGCAATGTGATTAAAAAGTACAACCGAGAGTTCCTAAGGATTAAATCTATACTAACGTAATAGTTATATAATGACGTCAAATTGTATTATAAAATGTTGATTTCAATGTAACAGGTTGTGTTTCTGCTGAATGTACTCGCTTCAAATAAAATTGTCTACTTACCACGGATGTTATTGGCTTTTACTTTCTTGCCATTCACTACAATTATAATTATTAGAAAGATTTAGCTGGTTAATTGAATTGAAATTTCAAAAACTGGATTAAAAAAGCCTGTATCTGGAATATGTCAAGAATAAAATTAACAAAAACCATGTTGAAATAAAAAGATGGCATTTCTATGTATGAATGAAATCGCAATAATTTTCTAAAACAACAGTCCCATTACCTTAACTAAAAAGTGATATCACTGTTCATCTACAACACCCGTGTCACTACTTAACTAAAACAGTCGTATCGCCACACAATAAGACCTGCCATATCAGTGTTATCTACATGTTAAAACAGATGCTAACAAACATGAGAAGCAAACATTCTAATTTGCAAAGAACACTAAATAATTATAAAAGCTACGTAGATTTGCACACATCAGTTAATTAGTTGTCCGAGTTCACGATTACAGACTTAGCAGACTGAGAAGCTCGTTAGCTGAAGAGGAATCAAATGTAGCGAATCACACAAATAATGGTGAATTAAATTTATTTTAAATGTCAAAAATATTAAATCTTTAAAGAAATATGTTTGTAATGTAAAATATTTACAAATTAATGGACAGCTCTGGTTAAGTAAGTAATCCTACACTGTGTTGCGAATCGGGTTATAATCTGTCTTACAACTTATCTTAAACATAAGATCACATATTTAGGGGGTAGGGATGTAAAGATAAGACTACATATTTAGGGGGTAGGGAGGTAAAGATAAGACCACATATAAACCAAGTCGAGATTCTGCACCCCGCAAGAAAAGTAAATGAAAATTGTCAATGCTTTCCTTATGTGCAAATAACTTTCAGTTATGCCCATGTTATGCCCATAAATCTATGGTTACGCCCATCCAGAAAGGATGCGTATTAAGAAGATTAAGAAGAAAGTAAAGAGCACAAAAATTGCAATGTCCCTGTTTTAATACTTACTGAGTGTGATATTTAATGTAACAGGCCGAGATATGTCCTGTAATTACGGCGACTCAACTTCATACTATATCAATACTTGGGCTCAGAGCCGTAACCAGCTATTGTCTGTAATTACGGCGACTCAACAACGTACTATATCAATACTTGGGCTCAGAGCCGTAACCAGCTATTGTCTGTAATTACGGCGACTCAACAACGTACTATATCAATACTTGGGCTCAGAGCCGTAGCCAGCTATTGTCTGTAATTACGGCGACTCAACATCGTACTATATCAATACTTGGGCTCAGAGCCGTAGCCAGCTATTGTCTGTAATTACGGCGACTCAACAACGTACTATATCAATACTTGGGCTCAGAGCCGTAGCCAGCTATTGTCTGTAATTACGGCGACTC
The DNA here is from genome assembly GCA_021962125.1 of Bulinus truncatus. NCBI lineage: Eukaryota > Metazoa > Mollusca > Gastropoda > Planorbidae > Bulinus > Bulinus truncatus. The sequence goes on from JAGDYQ010000216.1 coordinate 473,554, forward strand.
AACAACGTACTATATCAATACTTGGGCTCAGAGCCGTAGCCAGCTATTAAGGAGCCCTGTGCAAGTTTGGCGAACTCCTCACAATCTGAAACTCTTTTGATGCACCTCCCTAGCTCGGCGCTCTGTGTCCATATTCTAATGGGTATCATAGATTTCGAGTACTGACCATACAAGTACAAGTACCCAGGGTGTAAGTACGAGTTCAACAAGTACAGACGTTTTTTTATAACTGCAAGAGTACATCTAAAAAGAATATTACGTGCAAAGACAAGCACTCCAAAGTAGTCTGTAACATATGGAAAAAGTACCGCATCTCTCATTCATCTCTGGTAAAAAATAGTACCAAGTAGGCCTATCCCATCTGTGGATTACAGATTCCAGTGAAAATAAATTCTAATGGGTGAAGTGACTTATACCAACGTGTGAAACTGTAAGGAGTGACATTCTAATGGATGGAGTGACTTATACCAACGTGTGAAACTGTAAGGAGTGACATTCTAATGGATGGAGTGACTTATACCAACGTGTGAAACTGTAAGGAGTGACATGCTAATGGATGAAGTGACTTATACCAACTTATGAAACTGTAAGGAGTGACATTCTAATGGGTGAAGAGGCTTATACCAACGTGTGAAACTGTAAGGAGTGACATTCTAATGGGTGAAGTGGCTTATACCAATTTGTGAAACTGTAAGGAGTGACATTCTAATGGATGGAGTGACTTATACCAACGTGTGAAACTGTAAGGAGTGACATTCTAATGAGTGAAGTGGCTTATACCAACGTGTGAAACTGTAAGGAGTGACATTCTAATAGATGAAGTTACTTATATCAACATGTGAAACTGTAAGGAGTGACATTCTAATATAGAGGCGGATTTAAGTTTGTTGGGGTCCCGGGCGCAGAATAACATTTGGGCCTGCTAATAAAGAAGTACGTCATTCACTATATATATATATATATATATATATATATATATATATATATATATATATTCACACATGGTGTCATAAGATAGAGTGGAGAAAAATAGTCCATTATGGTGATAAGATAGAATGGAGAAGAATAGTCTAATATGGTGATAAGATAGGGTGGAGGTGAATAGTCCTTTATAGTGATAAGATAGAATGGAGGAGAATAGTCCATTATGGTGATAAGATAGAATGGAGAAGAATAGTCTATTATGGTGATAAAATAGAATGGAGAAGAATAGTTCATTATGATGATAAGATAGAATGGAGAAGAATAGTCCATTATGGGGATAAGATAGGGTGGAGGTGAATAGTCCATTATGGTGATAAGATAGAATGGAGAAGAATACCAATATGTATGTGAGTTTCAGAATATTTATTAAGATATATGAGTGACTATAGTTACATATCGAGTTTTTTCGTGTAAATGCATGCATATAATACACCAGCCCCGTAGCGTGAAAATTCTACAGCAGGGGCCAGGCAATAGCAGGGGGGCCAGGTAATACATTTTACTAAGTAGAACAACTAAGCAGTGACCTGTAATGTAAGTATAGTAAGTAAAGTTCCCTTAGCCCTAAAGGGGCCATCGGGGCAGATGAGGTGTAGAATTCATCTGTTTCTATAACCTCGGCATATGAAGGGATTGTGTGGTTAGCACAACGCCCAGCCGCCTTTACTTCCCCAACTTAAAGTCAGGTACCCATTTAAAGCTGGGTGGACTTGTGGGACGACTTTGAAACAAATTTCCCCTGGAAAAATTCCCCATGGTTCTCACCGAGGATCGAACCCAGGACTCTCAGGTTGACAGTCGAGTATCTACACCACTCGGCCATCCGCCCCACAGTGGCCTGTAATACACCTACATTTATGTGTGAATACATGAATATATTAATACACTAAAACTTATATCGTCAATATATATATATATATATATATATATATATATAAATATATATATATATATATATATATATATATATATATGTATACAGACGTAATCACGGCAACGCGTGGTGGGTACATGGAGTAAACAAAATATTATCAAAGTTTGCTTTATAGAGTCTACACAGGCCATCTATTTACAGAGTCTACACAGACCATCTATTTACAGAAGTTTTATTGGCTTATTGGTTAATCAGGTTTTGGCTTGGAGTCACCTTCAGGCGCAGGAGCTTGGGCTGTCTGTCCTTAAGTGTGCTGAGTCAATGAGTATGGATAAGATAGCAAATTATAAAAGTTCTCAAAGAAGTTCTTACCTCTAATATGAGTGGACATGCAAAAAGAAGTTCTTACCTAATCTGAGTGGACATACACAAAGAAGGGCTTACCTCTAATATGAGTGGACATACACAAAGAAAGTATTGCCTCTATTTTGAGTGGAAATAAACAAAGAAAGTATTACCTCTATTTTGAGTGGACATACACAAAGAAAGTATTACATCTATTTTGAGTGGACATACACAAAGAAGGTATTACCTCTATTCTGAGTGGACATACACAAAGAAAGTATTACATTTATTTTGAGTGGATATACACAAAGAAAGTATTACCTCTATTTTAAGTGGACATACACAAAGAAAGTAAGTATTACCTATATTTTGAGTGGACATACACAAAGAAAGCATTACCTCTATTTTGAGTGGACTTACACAAAGAAAGTATTACCTCTAATCTGAGTGGACATACACAAAGAAAGTATTACCTCTATTCTGAGTGGACATACACAAAGAAAGTATTACCTCTAATCTGAGTGGACATACACAAAGAAAGTATTACCTCTAATCTGAGTGGACATACACAAAGCAAGTATTACCTCTATTTTGAGTGGAAATACACAAAGGAAGTATTACCTCTAATCTGAGTGGACATACACAAAGAAAAAATTACCTCTATTTTGAGTGGACATACACAAAGAAAGTATTACCTCTAATCTGAGTGGACATACACAAAGAAAGTATTACCTCTATTTTGAGTGGACATACACAAAGAAAGTATTACCTCTATTCTGAGTGGACATACACAAAGAAAGTATTACCTCTATTTTGAGTGGACATACACAAAGAAAGTATTAACTCTCTTTTGAGTGGACATACACAAAGAAAGTATTACCTCTAATCTGAGTGGACATACACAAAGCAAGTATTACCTCTATTTTGAGTGGACATACACAAAGCAAGTATTACCTCTAATCTGAGTGGACATACACAAAGAAAGTATTACCTCTATTCTGAGTGGACATACACAAAGAAAGTATTATCTCTATTCTGAGTGGACATACACAAAGAAAGTATTGCATTTATTTTTAGTGGATATACACAAAGAAAGTATTACCTCTATTTTGAGTGGGCATACACAAAGAAAGTAAGTATAACCTCTATTTTGAGTGGAAATACACAAAGAAAGTATTACCTCTAATCTGAGTGGACATACACAAAGAAAGTATTACCTCTATTTTGAGTGGACATACACAAAGAAAGTATTACCTCTAATCTGAGTGGACATACACAAAGCAAGTATTACCTCTATTTTGAGTGGACATACACAAAGGAAGTATTACCTCTATTTTGAGTGGATATTCACAAAGAAAGTATTACCTCTATTTTGAGTGGACATACACAAAGAAAGTATTACCTCTAATCTGAGTGGACATACACAAAGCAAGTATTACCTCTATTTTGAGTGGACATACACAAAGAAAATATTACCTCTATTTTGAGTGGACATACACAAAGAAAGTATTACCTCTAATCTGAGTGGACAAACACAAAGAAAGTATTACCTCTATTTTGAGTGAACATACACAAAGAAAGTACTACCTCTATTCTGAGTGGACATACACAAAGAAAGTATAACCTCTATTTTGAGTGGACATACACAAAGAAAGTATTACCTCTCTTTTGTGTGGACATACACAAAGATAGTATTACCTCTATTTTTAGTGGATATACACAAAGAAAGTATTACCTCTATTTTGAGTGGACATACACAAAGAAAGTATTACCTCTAATCTGAGTGGACAAACACAAAGAAAGTATTACCTCTATTTTGAGTGGACATACACAAAGAAAGTACTACCTCTATTCTGAGTGGACATACACAAAGAAAGTATTACCTCTATTTTGAGTGGACATACACAAAGAAAGTATTACCTCTCTTTTGAGTGGACATACACAAAGAAAGTATTACCTCTATTTTAAGTGGATATACACAAAGAAAGTATTACCTCTATTTTGAGTGGACATACACAAAGAAAGTATTACCTCTAATCTGAGTGGACAAACACAAAGAAAGTATTACCTCTATTTTGAGTGGACATACACAAAGAAAGTAATACCTCTATTCTGAGTGGACATACACAAAGAAAGTACTACCTCTATTCTGAGTGGACATACACAAAGAAAGTATAACCTCTATTTTGAGTGGACATACACAAAGAAAGTATTACCTCTCTTTTGAGTGGACATACACAAAGAAAGTATTACCTCTATTTTTAGTGGATATACACAAAGAAAGTATTACCTCTATTTTGAGTGGACATACACAAAGAAAGTATTACCTCTATTTTGAGTGGACATACACAAAGGAAGTATTACCTCTATTTTGAGTGGACATACACAAAATGTATTACCTCTATTTTGAGTGGACATACACAAAGAAAGCATTACCTCTTTTTTGAGTGGACATACACAAAGAAAGCATTACCTCTATTTAGAGTGGACACACACAAAGAAAGTATTACCTCTAATCTGAATGGTCATACACAAAGAAAGTATTACCTCTAATCTGAGTGGACATACACAAAGCAAGTATTACCTCTATTTTGAGTGGACATACACAAAGAAAATAATACCTCTATTTTGAGTGGACATACACAAAGAAAGTATTACCTCTATTTTGAGTGGACATACACAAAGAAAGTATTACCTCTTATCTGAGTGGACATACACAAAGAAAGTATTGCATTTATTTTTAGTGGACATACACAAAGGAAGTATTACCTCTATTTTGAGTGGATATTCACAAAGAAAGTATTACCTCTATTTTGAGTGGACATACACAAAGAAAGTATTACCTCTAATCTAAGTGGACATACACAAAGCAAGTAATACCTCTATTTTGAGTGGACATACACAAAGAAAGTATTACCTCTATTTTGAGTGGACATACACAAAGAAAGTATTACCTCTAATCTGAGTGGACATACACAAAGAAAGTATTACCTCTATTCTGAGTGGACATACACAAAGAAAGTATTACCTCTAATCTGAGTGGACATACACAAAGAAAGTATTGCATTTATTTTGAGTGGATATACACAAAGAAAGTATTACCTCTATTTTGAGTGGGCATACACAAAGAAAGTAAGTATTACCTCTATTTTGAGTGGACATACACAAAGAAAGTATTACCTCTATTTTGAGTGGACATACACAAAGAAAGTATTACCTCTAATCTGAGTGGACATACACAAAGAAAGTATTACCTCTATTCTGAGTGGACATACACAAAGAAAGTATTACCTCTAATCTGAGTGGACATACACAAAGAAAGTATTGCATTTATTTTTAGTGGATATACACAAAGAAAGTATTACCTCTATTTTGAGTGGGCATACACAAAGAAAGTAAGTATTACCTCTATTTTGAGTGGAAATACACAAAGAAAGTATTACCTCTAATCTGAGTGGACATACACAAAGAAAGTATTACCTCTATTCTGAGTGGACATACACAAAGAAAGTATTACCTCTAATCTGAGTAGACATACACAAAGAAAGCATTACCTCTATTTAGAGTGGAGATACACAAAGAAAGTATTACATCTAATCTGAGTGGACATACACAAAGAAAGTATTACCTCTAATCTGAGTGGACATACACAAAGCAAGTAATACCTCTATTTTGAGTGGACATACACAAACAAAGTATTACCTCTAATCTGAGTGGACATACACAAAGAAAGTATTACCTCTATTTTGAGTGGACATACACAAAGAAAGTATTACCTCTAATCTGAGTGGACATACACAAAAAAGTATTACCTCTATTTTGAGTGGACATACACAAAGAAAGTATTACCTCTATTTTGAGTGGACATACACAAAGAAAGTATTACCTCTATTTTGAGTGGACATACACAAAGAAAGTATTACCTCTATTCTGAGTGGACATACACAAAGAAAGTATTACCTCTATTTTGAGTGGACATACACAAAGAAAGTATTACCTCTTATCTGAGTGGACATACACAAAGAAAGTATTACCTCTAATCTGAGTGGACATACACAAAGAAAGTATTGCATTTATTTTTAGTGGATATACACAAAGAAAGTATTACCTCTATTTTGAGTGGGCATACACAAAGAAAGTAAGTATTACCTCTATTTTGAGTGGACATACACAAAGAAAGTATTACCTCTATTTTGAGTGGACATACACAAAGAAAGTATTGCCTCTAATCTGAGTGGACATACACAAAGAAAGTATTACCTCTATTCTGAGTGGACATACACAAAGAAAGTATTACCTCTAATCTGAGTGGACATACACAAAGAAAGTATTGCATTGATTTTGAGTGGATATACACAAAGAAAGTATTACCTCTATTTTGAGTGGGCATACACAAAGAAAGTAAGTATTACATCTATTTTGAGTGGACATACACAAAGAAAGTATTACCTCTATTTTGAGTGGACATACACAAAGAAAGTATTACCTCTAATCTGAGTGGACATACACAAAGAAAGTATTATCTCTATTCTGAGTGGACATACACAAAGAAAGTATTGCATTTATTTTTAGTGGACATACACAAAGAAAGTATTACCTCTATTCTGAGTGGACATACACAAAGAAAGTAATACCTCTATTTTGAGTGGACATACACAAAGAAAATATTACCTCTATTTTGAGTGGACATACACAAAGAAAGTATTACCTCTAATCTGAGTGGACATACACAAAGAAAGTATTACCTCTATTTTGAGTGGACATACACAAAGAAAGTATTACCTCTATTCTGAGTGGACATACACAAAGAAAGTATTGCATTTATTTTGAGTGGATATACACAAAGAAAGTATTAACTCTCTTTTGAGTGGACATACACAAAGAAAGTATTACCTCTAATTTGAGTGGACATACACAAAGAAAGTATTAACTCTATTTTGAGTGGACATACACAAAGAAAGTATTACCTCTATTTTGAGTGGACATACACAAAGAAAGTATTACCTCTATTTTGAGTGGACATACACAAAATGTATTACCTCTATTTTGAGTGGACATACACAAAGAAAGCATTACCTCTCTTTTGAGTGGACATACACAAAGAAAGCATTACCTCTATTTAGAGTGGACACACACAAAGAAAGTATTACCTCTAATCTGAATGGACATACACAAAGAAAGTATTACCTCTAATCTGAGTGGACATACACAAAGCAAGTATTACCTCTATTTTGAGTGGACATACACAAAGAAAATAATACCTCTATTTTGAGTGGACATACACAAAGAAAGTATTACCTCTATTTTGAGTGGACATACACAAAGAAAGTATTACCTCTTATCTGAGTGGACATACACAAAGAAAGTATTACCTCTATTCTGAGTGGACATACACAAATAAAGTATTACCTCTAATCTGAGTGGACATACACAAAGAAAGTATTGCATTTATTTTGAGTGGATATACACAAAGAAAGTATTACCTCTATTTTGAGTGGGCATACACAAAGAATATAAGTATTACCTCTATTTTGAGTGGACATACACAAAGAAAGTATTACCTCTATTTTGAGTGGACATACACAAAGAAAGTATTACCTCTAATCTGAGTGGACATACACAAAGAAAGTATTACCTCTATTCTGAGTGGACATACACAAAGAAAGTATTACCTCTATTTTGAGTGGACATACACAAAGAAAGTATTACCTCTATTTTTAGTGGATATACACAAAGAAAGTATTACCTCTATTTTGAGTGGACATACACAAAGAAAGTATTACCTCTAATCTGAGTGGACAAACACAAAAAAGTATTACCTCTATTTTGAGTGGACATACACAAAGAAAGTAATACCTCTATTCTGAGTGGACATACACAAAGAAAGTACTACCTCTATTCTGAGTGGACATACACAAAGAAAGTATTACCTCTATTTTGAGTGGACATACACAAAGAAAGTATTACCTCTCTTTTGAGTGGACATACACAAAGAAAGTATTACCTCTATTTTGAGTGGACATACACAAAGAAAGTATTACCTCTATTTTGAGTGGACATACACAAAGAAAGTATTACCTCTATTTTGAGTGGACATACACAAAGAAAGTATTACCTCTATTTTGAGTGGACATACACAAAATGTATTACCTCTATTTTGAGTGGACATACACAAAGAAAGTATTACCTCTCTTTTGAGTGGACATACACAAAGAAAGCATTACCTCTATTTAGAGTGGACACACACAAAGAAAGTATTACCTCTAATCTGAATGGACATACACAAAGAAAGTATTACCTCTAATCTGAGTGGACATACACAAAGCAAGTATTACCTCTATTTTGAGTGGACATACACAAAGAAAGTATTACCTCTATTTTGAGTGGACATACACAAAGAAAGTATTACCTCTATTTTGAGTGGACATACACAAAATGTATTACCTCTATTTTGAGTGGACATACACAAAGAAAGTATTACCTCTATTTTGAGTGGACATACACAAAGAAAGTATTACCTCTTATCTGAGTGGACATACACAAAGAAAGTATTACCTCTCTTCTGAGTGGACATACACAAAGAAAGTATTACCTCTAATCTGAGTGGACATACACAAAGAAAGTATTGCATTTATTTTGAGTGGATATACACAAAGAAAGTATTACCTCTATTTTGAGTGGGCATACACAAAGAAAGTAAGTATTACCTCTATTTTGAGTGGACATACACAAAGAAAGTATTACCTCTATTTTGAGTGGACATACACAAAGAAAGTATTACCTCTAATCTGAGTGGACATACACAAAGAAAGTATTACCTCTATTCTGAGTGGACATACACAAAGAAAGTATTACCTCTAATCTGAGTGGACATACACAAAGAAAGTATTGCATTTATTTTGAGTGGATATACACAAAGAAAGTATTACCTCTATTTTGAGTGGGCATACACAAAGAAAGTAAGTATTACCTCTATTTTGAGTGGACATACACAAAGAAAGTATTACCTCTAATCTGAGTGGACATACACAAAGAAAGTATTACCTCTATTTTGAGTGGACATACACAAAGAAAGTATTACCTCTAATCTGAGTGGACATACACAAAATGTATTACCTCTAATCTGAGTGGACATACACAAAGCAAGTATTACCTCTATTTTGAGTGGACATACACAAAATGTATTACCTCTATTTTGAGTGGACATACACAAAGAAAGTATTACCTCTATTCTGAGTGGACATACACAAAGAAAGTATTACCTCTATTTTGAGTGGACATACACAAAGAAAGTATTACCTCTTATCTGAGTGGACATACACAAAGAAAGTATTACCTCTAATCTGAGTGGACATACACAAAGAAAGTATTGCATTTATTTTTAGTGGACATACACAAAGAAAGTATTACCTCTAATCTGAGTGGACATACACAAAATGTATTACCTCTAATCTGAGTGGACATACACAAAGCAAGTATTACCTCTATTTTGAGTGGACATACACAAAGAAAATAATACCTCTATTTTGAGTGGACATACACAAAGAAAGTATTACCTCTATTTTGAGTGGACATCCACAAAGAAAGTATTACCTCTTATCTGAGTGGACATACACAAAGAAAGTATTACCTCTATTCTGAGTGGACATACACAAAGAAAGTATTACCTCTAATCTGAGTGGACATACACAAAGAAAGTATTGCATTTATTTTGAGTGGATATACACAAAGAAAGTATTACCTCTATTTTGAGTGGGCATACACAAAGAATATAAGTATTACCTCTATTTTGAGTGGACATACACAAAGAAAGTATTACCTCTATTTTGAGTGGACATACACAAAGAAAGTATTACCTCTAATCTGAGTGGACATACACAAAGAAAGTATTACCTCTATTTTGAGTGGACATACACAAAGAAAGTATTACCTCTATTTTGAGTGGACATACACAAAGAAAGTATTACCTCTATTTTGAGTGGACATACACAAAGAAAGTATTACCTCTATTTTGAGTGGACATACACAAAGAAAGTATTACCTCTAATCTGAGTGGACATACACAAAGAAAGTATTACCTCTATTTTGAGTGGACATACACAAAGAAAGTATTACCTCTATTCTGAGTGGACATACACAAAGAAAGTACTACCTCTATTCTGAGTGGACATACACAAAGAAAGTATAACCTCTATTTTGAGTGGACATACACAAAGAAAGTATTACCTCTCTTTTGAGTGGACATACACAAAGAAAGTATTACCTCTATTTTTAGTGGATATACACAAAGAAAGTATTACGTCTATTTTGAGTGGACATACACAAAGAAAGTATTACCTCTATTTTGAGTGGACATACACAAAGGAAGTATTACCTCTATTTTGAGTGGACATACACAAAATGTATTACCTCTATTTTGAGTGGACATACACAAAGAAAGCATTACCTCTTTTTTGAGTGGACATACACAAAGAAAGCATTACCTCTATTTAGAGTGGACACACACAAAGAAAGTATTACCTCTAATCTGAATGGTCATACACAAAGAAAGTATTACCTCTAATCTGAGTGGACATACACAAAGCAAGTATTACCTCTATTTTGAGTGGACATACACAAAGAAAATATTACCTCTATTTTGAGTGGACATACACAAAGAAAGTATTACCTCTATTTTGAGTGGACATACACAAAATGTATTACCTCTATTTTGAGTGGACATACACAAAGAAAATAATACCTCTATTTTGAGTGGACATACACAAAGAAAGTATTACCTCTTATCTGAGTGGACATACACAAAGAAAGTATTACCTCTCTTCTGAGTGGACATACACAAAGAAAGTATTACCTCTAATCTGAGTGAACATACACAAAGAAAGTATTGCATTTTTTAAGTGGATATACACAATAAAAGTATTACCTCTATTTTGAGTGGGCATACACAAAGAAAGTAAGTATTACCTCTATTTTGAGTGGACATACACAAAGAAAGTATTATCTCTATTTTGAGTGGACATACACAAAGAAAGTATTACCTCTAATCTGAGTGGACATACACAAAGAAAGTATTACCTCTATTCTGAGTGGACATACACAAAGAAAGTATTACCTCTAATCTGAGTGGACATACACAAAGAAAGTATTGCATTTATTTTTAGTGGATATACACAAAGAAAGTATTACCTCTATTTTGAGTGGGCATACACAAAGAAAGTAAGTATTACCTCTATTTTGAGTGGAAATACACAAAGAAAGTATTACCTTTAATCTGAGTGGACATACACAAAGAAAGTATTACCTCTAATCTGAGTAGACATACACAAAGAAAGCATTACCTCTATTTAGAGTGGAGATACACAAAGAAAGTATTACATCTAATCTGAGTGGAAATACACAAAGAAAGTATTACCTCTATTTTTAGTGGATATACACAAAGAAAGTATTACCTCTATTTTGAGTGGACATACACAAAGAAAGTATTACCTCTAATCTGAGTGGACATACACAAAGAAAGTATTACCTCTATTTTGAGTGGACATACACAAAGAAAGTATTACCTCTATTCTGAGTGGACATACACAAAGAAAGTATTACCTCTATTCTGAGTGGACATACACAAAGAAAGTATTACCTCTATTTTGAGTGGACATACACAAAGAAAGTATTACCTCTCTTTTGAGTGGACATACACAAAGAAAGTATTACCTCTATTTTTAGTGGATATACACAAAGAAAGTATTACCTCTATTTTGAGTGGACATACACAAAGAAAGTATTACCTCTATTTTGAGTGGACATACACAAAGCAAGTATTACCTCTATTTTGAGTGGACATACACAAAATGTATTACCTCTATTTTGAGTGGACATACACAAAGAAAGCATTACCTCTTTTTTGAGTGGACATACACAAAGAAAGCATTACCTCTATTTAGAGTGGACACACACAAAGAAAGTATTACCTCTAATCTGAGTGGACATACACAAAGAAAGTATTACCTCTAATCTGAGTGGACATACACAAAGCAAGTATTACCTCTATTTTGAGTGGACATACACAAAGAAAATATTACCTCTATTTTGAGTGGACATACACAAAGAAAGTATTACCTCTATTTTGAGTGGACATACACAAAATGTATTACCTCTATTTTGAGTGGACATACACAAAGAAAGTATTACCTCTATTTTGAGTGGACATACACAAAGAAAGTATTACCTCTTATCTGAGTGGACATACACAAAGAAAGTATTACCTCTCTTCTGAGTGGACATACACAAAGAAAGTATTACCTCTAATCTTAGTGAACATACACAAAGAAAGTATTGCATTTTTTAAGTGGATATACACAATAAAAGTATTACCTCTATTTTGAGTGGGCATACACAAAGAAAGTAAGTATTACCTCTATTTTGAGTGGACATACACAAAGAAAGTATTATCTCTATTTTGAGTGGACATACACAAAGAAAGTATTACCTCTAATCTGAGTGGACATACACAAAGAAAGTATTACCTCTATTCTGAGTGGACATACACAAAGAAAGTATTACCTCTAATCTGAGTGGACATACACAAAGAAAGTATTGCATTTATTTTTAGTGGATATACACAAAGAAAGTATTACCTCTATTTTGAGTGGGCATACACAAAGAAAGTAAGTATTACCTCTATTTTGAGTGGAAATACACAAAGAAAGTATTACCTTTAATCTGAGTGGACATACACAAAGAAAGTATTACCTCTAATCTGAGTAGACATACACAAAGAAAGCATTACCTCTATTTAGAGTGGAGATACACAAAGAAAGTATTACATCTAATCTGAGTGGAAATACACAAAGAAAGTATTACCTCTAATCTGAGTGGACATACACAAAGCAAGTATTACCTCTATTTTGAGTGGACATACACAAAGAAAGTATTACCTCTAATCTGAGTGGACATACACAAAGAAAGCATTACCTCTATTTAGAGTGGACATACACAAAGAAAGTATTACCTCTAATCTGAGTGGACATACACAAAATGTATTACCTCTAATCTGAGTGGACATACACAAAGCAAGTATTACCTATATTTTGAGTGGACATACACAAAGCAAGTTTTACCTCTATTTTGAGTGGACATACACAAAGAAAGTATTACCTCTATTCTGAGTGGACATACACAAAGAAAGTATTACCTCTATTTTGAGTGGACATACACAAAGAAAGTATTACCTCTTATCTGAGTGGACATACACAAAGAAAGTATTACCTCTAATCTGAGTGGACATACACAAAGAAAGTATTGCATTTATTTTTAGTGGATATACACAAAGAAAGTATTACCTCTAATCTGAGTGGACATACACAAAATGTATTACCTCTAATCTGAGTGGACATACACAAAGCAAGTATTACCTATATTTTGAGTGGACATACACAAAGCAAGTATTACCTCTATTTTGAGTGGACATACACAAAGAAAGTATTACCTCTATTCTGAGTGGACATACACAAAGAAAGTATTACCTCTATTTTGAGTGGACATACACAAAGAAAGTATTACCTCTTATCTGAGTGGACATACACAAAGAAAGTATTACCTCTAATCTGAGTGGACATACACAAAGAAAGTATTGCATTTATTTTTAGTGGATATACACAAAGAAAGTATTACCTCTATTTTGAGTGGGCATACACAAAGAAAGTATTGCCTCTAATCTGAGTGGACATACACAAAGAAAGTATTACCTCTATTCTGAGTGGACATACACAAAGAAAGTATTACCTCTAATCTGAGTGGACATACACAAAGAAAGTATTGCATTGATTTTGAGTGGATATACACAAAGAAAGTATTACCTCTATTTTGAGTGGACATACACAAAGAAAGTATTACCTCTAATCTGAGTGGACATACACAAAGAAAGTATTACCTCTATTCTGAGTGGACATACACAAAGAAAGTATTACCTCTAATCTGAGTGGACATACACAAAGAAAGTATTGCATTTATTTTTAGTGGATATACACAAAGAAAGTATTACCTCTATTTTGAGTGGGCATACACAAAGAAAGTAAGTATTACCTCTATTTTGAGTGGAAATACACAAAGAAAGTATTACCTTTAATCTGAGTGGACATACACAAAGAAAGTATTGCATTGATTTTGAGTGGATATACACAAAGAAAGTATTACCTCTATTTTGAGTGGACATACACAAAGAAAGTATTACCTCTAATCTGAGTGGACATACACAAAGAAAGTATTACCTCTATTCTGAGTGGACATACACAAAGAAAGTATTACCTCTAATCTGAGTGGACATACACAAAGAAAGTATTGCATTTATTTTTAGTGGATATACACAAAGAAAGTATTACCTCTATTTTGAGTGGGCATACACAAAGAAAGTAAGTATTACCTCTATTTTGAGTGGAAATACACAAAGAAAGTATTACCTTTAATCTGAGTGGACATACACAAAGAAAGTATTACCTCTAATCTGAGTAGACATACACAAAGAAAGCATTACCTCTATTTAGAGTGGAGATACACAAAGAAAGTATTACATCTAATCTGAGTGGAAATACACAAAGAAAGTATTACCTCTATTTTTAGTGGATATACACAAAGAAAGTATTACCTCTATTTTGAGTGGACATACACAAAGAAAGTATTACCTCTAATCTGAGTGGACAAACACAAAGAAAGTATTACCTCTATTTTGAGTGGACATACACAAAGAAAGTAATACCTCTATTCTGAGTGGACATACACAAAGAAAGTACTACCTCTATTCTGAGTGGACATACACAAAGAAAGTATTACCTCTATTTTGAGTGGACATACACAAAGAAAGTATTACCTCTCTTTTGAGTGGACATACACAAAGAAAGTATTACCTCTATTTTTAGTGGATATACACAAAGAAAGTATTACGTCTATTTTGAGTGGACATACACAAAGAAAGTATTACCTCTATTTTGAGTGGACATACACAAAGGAAGTATTACCTCTATTTTGAGTGGACATACACAAAATGTATTACCTCTATTTTGAGTGGACATACACAAAGAAAGCATTACCTCTTTTTTGAGTGGACATACACAAAGAAAGCATTACCTCTATTTAGAGTGGACACACACAAAGAAAGTATTACCTCTAATCTGAATGGTCATACACAAAGAAAGTATTACCTCTAATCTGAGTGGACATACACAAAGCAAGTATTACCTCTATTTTGAGTGGACATACACAAAGAAAATATTACCTCTATTTTGAGTGGACATACACAAAGAAAGTATTACCTCTATTTTGAGTGGACATACACAAAATGTAATACCTCTATTTTGAGTGGACATACACAAAGAAAATAATACCTCTATTTTGAGTGGACATACACAAAGAAAGTATTACCTCTTATCTGAGTGGACATACACAAAGAAAGTATTACCTCTCTTCTGAGTGGACATACACAAAGAAAGTATTACCTCTAATCTGAGTGAACATACACAAAGAAAGTATTGCATTTATTTTAGTGGATATACACAATAAAAGTATTACCTCTATTTTGAGTGGGCATACACAAAGAAAGTAAGTATTACCTCTATTTTGAGTGGACATACACAAAGAAAGTATTACCTCTATTTTGAGTGGACATACACAAAGAAAGTATTACCTCTAATCTGAGTGGACATACACAAAGAAAGTATTACCTCTATTCTGAGTGGACATACACAAAGAAAGTATTACCTCTAATCTGAGTGGACATACACAAAGAAAGTATTGCATTTATTTTTAGTGGATATACACAAAGAAAGTATTACCTCTATTTTGAGTGGGCATACACAAAGAAAGTAAGTATTACCTCTATTTTGAGTGGACATACACAAAGAAAGTATTACCTCTAATCTGAGTGGACATACACAAAGAAAGTATTACCTCTAATCTGAGTGGACATACACAAAGAAAGCATTACCTCTATTTAGAGTGGAGATACACAAAGAAAGTATTACATCTAATCTGAGTGGACATACACAAAGAAAGTATTACCTCTAATCTGAGTGGACATACACAAAGCAAGTATTACCTCTATTTTGAGTGGACATACACAAAGAAAGTATTACCTCTAATCTGAGTGGACATACACAAAGAAAGTATTACCTCTATTTAGAGTGGACATACACAAAGAAAGTATTACCTCTAATCTGAGTGGACATACACAAAATGTATTACCTCTAATCTGAGTGGACATACACAAAGCAAGTATTACCTCTATTTTGAGTGGACATACACAAAGAATGTATTACCTCTATTTTGAGTGGACATACACAAAGAAAGTATTACCTCTATTCTGAGTGGACATACACAAAGAAAGTATTACCTCTATTTTGAGTGGACATACACAAAGAAAGTATTACCTCTTATCTGAGTGGACATACACAAAGAAAGTATTACCTCTAATCTGAGTGGACATACACAAAGAAAGTATTGCATTTATTTTTAGTGGATATACACAAAGAAAGTATTACCTCTAATCTGAGTGGACATACACAAAGAAAGTATTACCTCTAATCTGAGTGGACATACACAAAGCAAGTATTACCTCTATTTTGAGTGGACATACACAAAGCAAGTATTACCTCTATTTTGAGTGGACATACACAAAGAAAGTATTACCTCTATTCTGAGTGGACATACACAAAGAAAGTATTACCTCTATTTTGAGTGGACATACACAAAGAAAGTATTACCTCTTATCTGAGTGGACATACACAAAGAAAGTATTACCTCTAATCTGAGTGGACATACACAAAGAAAGTATTGTATTTATTTTGAGTGGATATACACAAAGAAAGTATTACCTCTATTTTGAGTGGGCATACACAAAGAAAGTATTACCTCTAATCTGAGTGGACATACACAAAGAAAGTATTACCTCTATTCTGAGTGGACATACACAAAGAAAGTATTACCTCTAATCTGAGTGGACATACACAAAGAAAGTATTGCATTGATTTTGAGTGGATATACACAAAGAAAGTATTACCTCTATTTTGAGTGGGCATACACAAAGAAAGTAAGTATTACATCTATTTTGAGTGGACATACACAAAGAAAGTATTACCTCTATTTTGAGTGGACATACACAAAGAAAGTATTACCTCTAATCTGAGTGGACATACACAAAGAAAGTATTACCTCTATTTTGAGTGGACATACACAAAGAAAGTATTACCTCTAATCAGAGTGGACATAAACAAAGAAAGTATTACTTCTATTTTGAGTGGACATACACAAAGAAAGTATTACCTCTAATCTGAGTGGACATACACAAAGAAAGTATTATCTCTATTCTGAGTGGACATACACAAAGAAAGTATTGCATTTATTTTTAGTGCATATACACAAAGAAAGTATTACCTCTATTTTGAGTGGGCATACACAAAGAAAGTAAGTATTACCTCTATTTTGAGTGGACATACACAAAGAAAGTATTACCTCTAATCTGAGTGGACATACACAAAGCAAGTATTACCTCTATTTTGAGTGGACATACACAAAGCAAGTTTTGTCTCTATTTTGAGTGTACATACACAAAGAAAGTATTACCTCTATTTTGAGTGGACATACACAAAGGAAGTATTACCTCTATTCTGAGTGGATATTCACAAAGAAAGTATTTCCACTATTTTGAGTGGACATACACAAAGAAAGTATTACCTCTATTTTGAGTGGACATACACAAAGAAAGTATTACCTCTATTCTGAGTGGACATACACAAAGAAAGTATTACCTCTATTTTGAGTGGACATACACAAAGAAAGTATTACCTCTATTTTGAGTGGACATACACAAAGAAAGTATTACCTCTATTTTGAGTGGACATCCACAAAGAAAGTATTACCTCTTATCTGAGTGGACATACACAAAGAAAGTATTACCTCTATTCTGAGTGGACATACACAAAGAAAGTATTGCATTTATTTTGAGTGGATATACACAAAGAAAGTATTACCTCTATTTTGAGTGGACATACACAAAGAATATAAGTATTACCTCTATTTTGAGTGGACATACACAAAGAAAGTATTACCTCTATTTTGAGTGGACATACACAAAGAAAGTATTACCTCTAATCTGAGTGGACATACACAAAGAAAGTATTACCTCTATTCTGAGTGGACATACACAAAGAAAGTATTGCATTTATTTTTAGTGGACATACACAAAGGAAGTATTACCTCTATTTTGAGTGGATATTCACAAAGAAAGTATTACCTTACTATTTTGAGTGGACATACACAAAGAAAGTATTACCTCTAATCTAAGTGGACATACACAAAGAAAGTATTACCTCTATTTTGAGTGGACATACACAAAGAAAGTATTACCTCTATTCTGAGTGGACATACACAAAGAAAGTATTACCTCTATTTTGAGTGGACATACACAAAGAAAGTATTACCTCTATTTTGAGTGGACATACACAAAGAAAGTATTATCTCTATTTTGAGTGGACATACACAAAGAAAGTATAACCTCTATTTTGAGTGGACATACACAAAATGTATTACCTCTCTTTTGAGTGGACATACACAAAGAAAGTATTACCTCTAATCTGAGTGGACATACACAAAGAAAGTATTACCTCTAATCTGAGTGGACATACACAAAGAAAGTATTACCTCTAATCTGAGTGGACATACACAAAGAAAGTATTACCTCTAATCTGAGTGGACATACACAAAGAAAGTATTACCTCTATTTTGAGTGGACATACACAAAGCAAGTATTACCTCTATTTTGAGTGTACATACACAAAGAAAGTATTACCTCTATTTTGAGTGGACATACACAAAGGAAGTATTACCTCTATTCTGAGTGGATATTCACAAAGAAAGTATTACCTCTATTTTGAGTGGACATACACAAAGAAAGTATTGCATTTATTTTGAGTGGATATACACAAAGAAAGTATTACCTTTATTTTGAGTGGGCATACACAAAGAAAGTAAGTATTACCTCTATTTTGAGTGGACATACACAAAGAAAGTATTACCTCTATTTTGAGTGGACATACACAAAGAAAGTATTACCTCTAATCTGAGTGGACATACACAAAGAAAGTATTACCTCTATTCTGAGTGGACATACACAAAGAAAGTATTGCATTTATTTTTAGTGGATTTACACAAAGAAAGTATTACCTCTATTTTGAGTGGCCATACACAAAGAAAGTAAGTACTACCTCTATTTTGAGTGGACATACACAAAGAAAGTATTACCTCTAATCTGAGTGGACATACACAAAGAAAGTATTACCTCTATTTTGAGTGGACATACACAAAGAAAGTATTACCTCTAATCTGAGTGGACATACACAAAGAAAGTATTACCTCTATTTTGAGTGGACATACACAAAGAAAGTATTACCTCTTATCTGAGTGGACATACACAAATTAAGTATTACCTCTATTTTGAGTGGATATTCACAAAGAAAGTATTACCTCTATTTTGAGTGGACATACACAAAGAAAGTATTACCTCTATTTTGAGTGGACATACACAAAGAAAGTATTACCTCTCTTTTGAGTGGACATACACAAAGAAAGTATTACCTCTATATTGAGTGGACATACACAAAGAAAGTATTACCTCTAATTTGAGTGGACATACACAAAGAAAGTATTACCTCTATTTTGAGTGGACATACACAAAGAAAGTATTATCTCTATTTTGAGTGGACATACACAAAGAAAGTATAACCTCTATTTTAAGTGGACATACACAAAATGTATTACCTCTCTTTTGAGTGGACATACACAAAGAAAGTATTACCTCTAATCTGAGTGGACATACACAAAATGTAGTACCTCTATTTTGAGTGGACATACACAAAGAAAGTATTACCTCTATTTAGAGTGGACATACACAAAGAAAGTATTACCTCTAATCTAAGTGGACATACACAAAGAAAGTATTACCTCTATTCTGAGTGGACATACACAAAGAAAGTATTACCTCTAATCTGAGTGGACATACACAAAGAAAGCATTACCTCTATTTAGAGTGGACATACACAAAGAAAGTATTACCTCTAATCTGAGTGGACATACATAAAAAAAGTATTACCTCTAATCTGAGTGGACATACACAAAGCAAGTATTACCTTTATTTTGAGTGGACATACACAAAGCAAATATTACCTCTATTTTGAGTGTACATACACAAAGAAAGTATTACCTCTATTTTGAGTGGACATACACAAAGAAAGTATTACCTCTATTTTGAGTGGACATACACAAAGAAAGTTTTACCTCTAATCTGAGTGGACATACACAAAGAAAGTATTACCTCTATTCTGAGTGGACATACACAAAGAAAGTATTGCATTTATTTTTAGTGGATATACACAAAGAAAGTATTACCTCTATTTTGAGTGGGCATACACAAAGAAAGTAAGTATTACCTCTATTTTGAGTGGACATACACAAAGAAAGTATTACCTCTAATCTGAGTGGACATACACAAAGCAAGTATTACCTCTATTTTGAGTGGACATACACAAAGAAAGTATTACCTCTAATCTGAGTGGACATACACAAAGAAAGTATTACCTCTAATCTGAGTGGATATACACAAAGAAAGTATTACATCTATTTTAAGTGGGCATACACAAAGAAAGTAAGTATTACCTCTATTTTGAGTGGACATACACAAAGAAAGTATTACCTCTATTTTGAGTGGACATACACAAAGAAAGTATTACCTCTAATCTGAGTGGACATACACAAAGAAAGTATTATCTCTATTCTGAGTGGACATACACAAAGAAAGTATTGCATTTATTTTTAGTGGACATACACAAAGGAAGTATTACCTCTATTTTGAGTGGATATTCACAAAGAAAGTATTACCTCTATTTTGAGTGGACATACACAAAGAAAGTATTACCTCTAATTAGAGTGGACATACACAAAGCAAGTAAAACCTCTATTTTGAGTGGACATACACAAAGAAAATATTACCTCTATTTTGAGTGGACATACACAAAGAAAGTATTACCTCTAATCTGAGTGGACATACACAAAGAAAGTATTACCTCTATTCTGAGTGGACATACACAAAGAAAGTATTACCTCTATTTTGAGTGGACATACACAAAGAAAGTATTAACTCTCTTTTGAGTGGACATACACAAAGAATGTATTACCTCTATTTTTAGTTGATATACACAAAGAAAGTATTACCTCTATTTTGAGTGGACATACACAAAGAAAGTATTACCTCTATTTAGAGTGGACACACACAAAGAAAGTATTACCTCTAATCTGAATAGACATACACAAAGAAAGTATTACCTCTAATCTGAGTGGACATACACAAAGCAAGTATTACCTCTATTTTGAGTGGACATACACAAAGAAAGTATTACCTCTATTTTGAGTGGACATACACAAAGAAAGTATTACCTCTATTTTGAGTGGACATACACAAAGAAAGTATTACCTCTAATCTGAGTGGACATACACAAAGAAAGTATTACCTCTATTCTGAGTGGACATACACAAAGAAAGTATTACCTCTAATCTGAGTGGACATACACAAAGAAAGTATTGCATTTATTTTGAGTGGATATACACAAAGAAAGTATTACCTCTATTTTGAGTGGGCATACACAAAGAAAGTAAGTATTACCTCTATTTTGAGTGGACATACACAAAGAAAGTATTACCTCTATTTTGAGTGGACATACACAAAGAAAGTATTACCTCTAATCTGAGTGGACATACACAAAGAAAGTATTACCTCTATTTTGAGTGGACATACACAAAGAAAGTATTACCTCTCTTTTGAGTGGACATACACAAAGAAAGTATTACCTCTATATTGAGTGGACATACACAAAGAAAGTATTACCTCTATTTTGAGTGGACATACACAAAGAAAGTATTACCTCTATTTTGAGTGGACATACACAAAGAAAGTATTACCTCTATTTTGAGTGGACATACACAAAATGTATTACCTCTCTTTTGAGTGGACATACACAAAGAAAGTATTACCTCTAATCTGAGTGGACATACACAAAGAAAGTATTACCTCTAATCTGAGTGGACATACACAAAGAAAGTATTACCTCTAATCTGAGTGGACATACACAAAGAAAGTATTACCTCTAATCTGAGTGGACATACACAAAGAAAGTATTACCTCTATTCTGAGTGGACATACACAAAGAAAGTATTACCTCTATTTTGAGTGGACATACACAAAGAAAGTATTGCATTTATTTTGAGTGGATATACACAAAGAAAGTATTACCTTTATTTTGAGTGGGCATACACAAAGAAAGTAAGTATTACCTCTATTTTGAGTGGACATACACAAAGAAAGTATTACCTCTATTTTGAGTGGACATACACAAAGGAAGTATTACCTCTATTCTGAGTGGATATTCACAAAGAAAGTATTACCTCTATTTTGAGTGGACATACACAAAGAAAGTATTGCATTTATTTTGAGTGGATATACACAAAGAAAGTATTACCTCTATTTTGAGTGGGCATACACAAAGAAAGTAAGTATTACCTCTATTTTGAGTGGACATACACAAAGAAAGTATTACCTCTAATCTGAGTGGACATACACAAAGAAAGTATTACCTCTAATCTGAGTGGACATACACAAAGAAAGTATTACCTCTATTTTGAGTGGTCATACACAAAGAAAGTATTACCTCTAATCTGAGTGGACATACACAAAGAAAGTATTGCATTTATTTTGAGTGGATATACACAAAGAAAGTATTACCTCTATTTTGAGTGGACATACACAAAGAAAGTAAGTATTACCTCTATTTTGAGTGGACATACACAAAGAAAGTATTAACTCTATTTTGAGTGGACATACACAAAGAAAGTATTACCTCTAATCTGAGTGGACATACACAAAGAAAGTATTATCTCTATTCTGAGTGGACATACACAAAGAAAGTATTGCATTTATTTTTAGTGGACATACACAAAGAAAGTATTACCTCTATTTTGAGTGGACATACACAAAGAAAGTATTACCTCTAATCTGAGTGGACATACACAAAGAAAGTATTACCTCTATTTTGAGTGGACATACACAAAGAAAGTATTACCTCTATTCTGAGTGGACATACACAAAGAAAGTATTACCTCTATTTTGAGTGGACATACACAAAGAAAGTATTACCTCTTATCTGAGTGGACATACACAAAGTAAGTATTACCTCTATTTTGAGTGGATATACACAAAGAAAGTATTACCTCTATTTTGAGTGGACATACACAAAGAAAGTATTACCTCTAATCTGAGTGGACATACACAAAGAAAGTATTACCTCTATTTTGAGTGGACATACACAAAGAAAGTATTACCTCTTATCTGAGTGGACATACACAAATTAAGTATTACCTCTATTTTGAGTGGATATTCACAAAGAAAGTATTACCTCTATTTTGAGTGGACATACACAAAGAAAGTATTACCTCTATTTTGAGTGGACATACACAAAGAAAGTATTACCTCTATTTTGAGTGGACATACACAAAGAAAGTATTACCTCTATTTTGAGTGGACATACACAAAGAAAGTATTACCTCTATTTTGAGTGGACATACACAAAGAAAGTATTACCTCTATTTTGAGTGGACATACACAAAGAAAGTATTACCTCTATTTTGAGTGGACATACACAAAGAAAGTATTACCTCTATTTTGAGTGGACATACACAAAGAAAGTATTACCTCTAATCTGAGTGGACATACACAAAGAAAGTATTACCTCTAATCTGAGTGGACATACACAAAATGTAGTACCTCTATTTTGAGTGGACATACACAAAGAAAGTATTACCTCTATTTTGAGTGGACATACACAAAGAAAGTATTACCTCTAATCTGAGTGGACATACACAAAGAAAGTATTACCTCTATTCTGAGTGGACATACACAAAGAAAGTATTACCTCTAATCTGAGTGGACATACACAAAGAAAGTATTACCTCTATTTAGAGTGGACATACACAAAGAAAGTATTACCTCTAATCTGAGTGGACATACACAAAGAAAGTATTACCTCTAATCTGAGTGGACATACACAAAGCAAGTATTACCTCTATTTTGAGTGGACATACACAAAGCAAGTATTACCTCTATTTTGAGTGTACATACACAAAGAAAGTATTACCTCTATTTTGAGCGGACATACACAAAGGAAGTATTACCTCTATTCTGAGTGGACATACACAAAGAAAGTATTACCTCTATTTTGAGTGGACATACACAAAGAAAGTATTACCTCTATTTTGAGTGGACATACACAAAGAAAGTATTACCTCTATTTTGAGTGGACATACACAAAGAAAGTAAGTATTACCTCTATTTTGAGTGGACATACACAAAGAAAGTATTACCTCTATTTTGAGTGGACATACACAAAGAAAGTATTACCTCTAATCTGAGTGGACATACACAAAGAAAGTATTACCTCTATTCTGAGTGGACATACACAAAGAAAGTATTGCATTTATTTTGAGTGGATATACACAAAGAAAGTATTACCTCTATTTTGAGTGGGCATACACAAAGAAAGTAAGTATTACCTCTATTTTGAGTGGACATACACAAAGAAAGTATTACCTCTAATCTGAGTGGACATACACAAAGAAAGTATTACCTCTAATCTGAGTGGACATACACAAAGAAAGTATTACCTCTATTTTGAGTGGACATACACAAAGAAAGTATTACCTCTAATTTGAGTGGACATACACAAAGAAAGTATTACCTCTATTTTGAGTGGACATACACAAAGAAAGTATTACCTCTATTTTGAGTGGACATACACAAAGAAAGTATTACCTCTATTCTGAGTGGACATACACAAAGAAAGTATTACCTCTATTTTGAGTGGACATACACAAAGAAAGTATTACCTCTATTCTGAGTGGACATACACAAAGAAAGTATTGCATTTATTTTGAGTGGGCATACACAAGAGAAAGTATTACCTCTATTTTGAGTGGACATACACAAAGAAAGTATTACCTCTATTTTGAGTGGACATACACAAAGAAAGTATTACCTCTAATCTGAGTGGACATACACAAAGCAAGTATTACCTCTATTTTGAGTGGACATACACAAAGAAAGTATTACCTCTAATCTGAGTGGACATACACAAAGAAAGTATTGCCTTTATTTTGAGTGGATATACACAAAGAAAGTATTACCTCTATTTTGAGTGGACATACACAAAGAAAGTATTACCTCTATTTTGAGTGGACATACACAAAGAAAGTATTAACTCTATTTTGAGTGGACATACACAAAGAAAGTATTACCTCTAATCTGAGTGGACAT
This sequence comes from Bulinus truncatus, assembly GCA_021962125.1. Lineage (NCBI taxonomy): Eukaryota > Metazoa > Mollusca > Gastropoda > Planorbidae > Bulinus > Bulinus truncatus. The sequence goes on from JAGDYQ010000216.1 coordinate 499,152, forward strand.
ACACAAAGAAAGTATTATCTCTATTCTGAGTGGACATACACAAAGAAAGTATTGCATTTATTTTTAGTGGATATACACAAAGAAAGTATTACCTCTATTTTGAGTGGGCATACACAAAGAAAGTAAGTATTACCTCTATTTTGAGTGGACATACACAAAGAAAGTATTACCTCTAATCTGAGTGGACATACACAAAGAAAGTATTACCTCTATTTTGAGTGGACATACACAAAGAAAGTATTACCTCTAATCTGAGTGGACATACACAAAGAAAGTATTACCTCTATTTTGAGTGGACATACACAAAGAAAGTATTACCTCTTATCTGAGTGGACATACACAAATTAAGTATTACCTCTATTTTGAGTGGATATTCACAAAGAAAGTATTACCTCTATTTTGAGTGGACATACACAAAGAAAGTATTACCTCTAATCTGAGTGGACATACACAAAGAAAGTATTACCTCTATTTTGAGTGGACATACACAAAGAAAGTATTACCTCTTATCTGAGTGGACATACACAAAAAGTATTACCTCTATTTTGAGTGGATATACACAAAGAAAGTATTACCTCTATTTTGAGTGGACATACACAAAGAAAGTATTACCTCTATTTTGAGTGGACATACACAAAGAAAGTATTACCTCTCTTTTGAGTGGACATACACAAAGAAAGTATTACCTCTATTTTGAGTGGACATACACAAAGAAAGTATTACCTCTAATCTGAGTGGACATACACAAAGAAAGTATTACCTCTATTTTGAGTGGACATACACAAAGAAAGTATTACCTCTCTTTTGAGTGGACATACACAAAGAAAGTATTACCTCTATATTGAGTGGACATACACAAAGAAAGTATTACCTCTATTTTGAGTGGACATACACAAAGAAAGTATTACCTCTATTTTGAGTGGACATACACAAAGAAAGTATTACCTCTATTTTGAGTGGACATACACAAAGAAAGTATTACCTCTATTTTGAGTGGACATACACAAAATGTATTACCTCTCTTTTGAGTGGACATACACAAAGAAAGTATTACCTCTAGTCTGAGTGGACATACACAAAATGTAGTACCTCTATTTTGAGTGGACATACACAAAGAAAGTATTACCTCTATTTTGAGTGGACATACACAAAGAAAGTATTACCTCTAATCTGAGTGGACATACACAAAGAAAGTATTACCTCTATTCTGAGTGGACATACCCAAGAAAGTATTACCTCTAATCTGAGTGGACATACACAAAGAAAGCATTACCTCTATTTAGAGTGGACATACACAAAGAAAGTATTACCTCTAATCTGAGTGGACATACACAAAATGTATTACCTCTAATCTGAGTGGACATACACAAAGCAAGTATTACCTCTATTTTGAGTGGACTTACACAAAGAAAGTATTACCCCTTATCTGAGTGGACATACACAAATTAAGTATTACCTCTATTTTGAGTGGATATTCACAAAGAAAGTATTACCTCTATTTTGAGTGGACATACACAAAGAAAGTATTACCTCTAATCTGAGTGGACATACACAAAGAAAGTATTACCTCTATTTTGAGTGGACATACACAAAGAAAGTATTACCTCTTATCTGAGTGGACATACACAAATTAAGTATTACCTCTATTTTGAGTGGATATTCACAAAGAAAGTATTACCTCTATTTTGAGTGGACATACACAAAGAAAGTATTACCTCTATTTTGAGTGGACATACACAAAGAAAGTATTACCTCTCTTTTGAGTGGACATACACAAAGAAAGTATTACCTCTATATTGAGTGGACATACACAAAGAAAGTATTACCTCTATTTTGAGTGGACATACACAAAGAAAGTATTACCTCTATTTTGAGTGGACATACACAAAGAAAGTATTATCTCTATTTTGAGTGGACATACACAAAGAAAGTATAACCTCTATTTTGAGTGGACATACACAAAATGTATTACCTCTCTTTTGAGTGGACATACACAAAGAAAGTATTACCTCTAATCTGAGTGGACATACACAAAATGTATTACCTCTATTTTGAGTGGACATACACAAAGAAAGTATTACCTCTATTTTGAGTGGACATACACAAAGAAAGTATTACCTCTAATCTGAGTGGACATACACAAAGAAAGTATTACCTCTATTCTGAGTGGACATACACAAAGAAAGTATTACCTCTAATCTGAGTGGACATACACAAAGAAAGCATTACCTCTATTTAGAGTGGACATACACAAAGAAAGTATTACCTCTAATCTGAGTGGACATACACAAAGAAAGTATTACCTCTAATCTGAGTGGACATACACAAAGCAAGTATTACCTCTATTTTGAGTGGACATACACAAAGCAAGTATTACCTCTATTTTGAGTGTACATACACAAAGAAAGTATTACCTCTATTTTGAGTGGACATACACAAAGGAAGTATTACCTCTATTCTGAGTGGATATTCACAAAGAAAGTATTACCTCTATTTTGAGTGGACATACACAAAGAAAGTATTGCATTTATTTTGAGTGGATATACACAAAGAAAGTATTACCTTTATTTTGAGTGGGCATACACAAAGAAAGTAAGTATTACCTCTATTTTGAGTGGACATACACAAAGAAAGTATTACCTCTATTTTGAGTAGACATACACAAAGAAAGTTTTACCTCTAATCTGAGTGGACATACACAAAGAAAGTATTACCTCTATTCTGAGTGGACATACACAAAGAAAGTATTGCATTTATTTTTAGTGGATATACACAAAGAAAGTATTACCTCTATTTTGAGTGGGCATACACAAAGAAAGTAAGTATTACCTCTATTTTGAGTGGACATACACAAAGAAAGTATTACCTCTAATCTGAGTGGACATACACAAAGAAAGTATTACCTCTAATCTGAGTGGACATACACAAAGCAAGTATTACCTCTATTTTGAGTGGACATACACAAAGAAAGTATTACCTCTAATTTGAGTGGACATACACAAAAAAGTATTGCATTTATTTTGAGTGGATATACACAAAGAAAGTATTACCTCTATTTTAATTGGATTTACACAAAGAAAGTATTACCTCTATTTTGAGTGGCCATACACAAAGAAAGTAAGTACTACCTCTATTTTGAGTGGACATACACAAAGAAAGTATTACCTCTATTCTGAGTGGACATACACAAAGAAAGTATTGCATTTATTTTTAGTGGGTTTACACAAAGAAAGTATTACCTCTATTTTGAGTGGACATACACAAAGAAAGTATTACCTCTAATCTGAGTGGACATACACAAAGAAAGTATTACCTCTAATCTGAGTGGACATACACAAAGCAAGTATTACCTCTATTTTGAGTGGACATACACAAAGAAAGTATTACCTCTAATCTGAGTGGACATACACAAAGAAAGTATTGCATTTATTTTGAGTGGATATACACAAAGAAAGTATTACCTCTATTTTGAGTGGGCATACACAAAGAAAGGAAGTATTACCTCTATTCTGAGTGGACATACACAAAGGAAGTATTACCTCTTTTTTGAGTGGATATTCACAAAGAAAGTATTACCTCTAATCTGAGTGGACATACACAAAGAAAGTATTATCTCTATTCTGAGTGGACATACACAAAGAAAGTATTGCATTTATTTTTAGTGCATATACACAAAGAAAGTATTACCTCTATTTTGAGTGGGCATACACAAAGAAAGTAAGTATTACCTCTATTTTGAGTGGACATACACAAAGAAAGTATTACCTCTAATCTGAGTGGACATACACAAAGAAAGTATTACCTCTATTTTGAGTGGACATACAGAAAGAAAGTATTACCTCTAATCTGAGTGGACATAAACAAAGAAAGTATTACCTCTATTTTGAGTGGACATACACAAAGAAAGTATTACCTCTTATCTGAGTGGACATACACAAATTAAGTATTACCTCTATTTTGAGTGGATATTCACAAAGAAAGTATTACCTCTATTTTGAGTGGACATACACAAAGAAAGTATTACCTCTAATCTGAGTGGACATACACAAAGAAAGTATTACCTCTATTTTGAGTGGACATACACAAAGAAAGTATTACCTCTTATCTGAGTGGACATACACAAATTAAGTATTACCTCTATTTTGAGTGGATATTCACAAAGAAAGTATTACCTCTATTTTGAGTGGACATACACAAAGAAAGTATTACCTCTATTTTGAGTGGACATACACAAAGAAAGTATAACCTCTCTTTTGAGTGGACATACACAAAGAAAGTATTACCTCTATATTGAGTGGACATACACAAAGAAAGTATTACCTCTAATCTGAGTGGACATACACAAAGAAAGTATTACCTCTATTTTGAGTGGACATACACAAAGAAAGTATTACCTCTATTTTGAGTGGACATACACAAAGAAAGTATTACCTCTATATTGAGTGGACATACACAAAGAAAGTATTACCTCTATTTTGAGTGGACATACACAAAGAAAGTATTACCTCTATTTTGAGTGGACATACACAAAGAAAGTATTATCTCTATTTTGAGTGGACATACACAAAGAAAGTATAACCTCTATTTTAAGTGGACATACACAAAATGTATTACCTCTCTTTTGAGTGGACATACACAAAGAAAGTATTACCTCTAATCTGAGTGGACATACACAAAAAGTAGTACCTCTATTTTGAGTGGACATACACAAAGAAAGTATTACCTCTATTTTGAGTGGACATACACAAAGAAAGTATTACCTCTAATCTGAGTGGACATACACAAAGAAAGTATTACCTCTATTCTGAGTGGACATACACAAAGAAAGTATTACCTCTAATCTGAGTGGACATACACAAAGAAAGCATTACCTCTATTTAGAGTGGACATACACAAAGAAAGTATTACCTCTAATCTGAGTGGACATACACAAAGAAAGTATTACCTCTAATCTGAGTGGACATACACAAAGCAAGTATTACCTCTATTTTGAGTGGACATACACAAAGAAAGTATTACCTCTATTTTGAGTGTACATACACAAAGAAAGTATTACCTCTATTTTGAGTGGACATACACAAAGGAAGTATTACCTCTATTCTGAGTGGATATTCACAAAGAAAGTATTACCTCTATTTTGAGTGGACATACACAAAGAAAGTATTGCATTTATTTTGAGTGGATATACACAAAGAAAGTATTACCTCTATTTTGAGTGGGCATACACAAAGAAAGTAAGTATTACCTCTATTTTGAGTGGACATACACAAAGAAAGTATTACCTCTATTTTGAGTGGACATACACAAAGAAAGTATTACCTCTAATCTGAGTGGACATACACAAAGAAAGTATTACCTCTATTCTGAGTGGACATACACAAAGAAAGTATTGCATTTATTTTTAGTGGATATACACAAAGAAAGTATTACCTCTATTTTGAGTGGGCATACACAAAGAAAGTAAGTATTACCTCTATTTTGAGTGGACATACACAAAGAAAGTATTACCTCTAATCTGAGTGGACATACACAAAGAAAGTATTACCTCTAATCTGAGTGGACATACACAAAGAAAGTATTACCTCTATTTTGAGTGGACATACACAAAGAAAGTATTACCTCTAATTTGAGTGGACATACACAAAGAAAGTATTGCATTTATTTTGAGTGGATATACACAAAGAAAGTATTACCTCTATTTTGAGTGGACATACACAAAGAAAGTATTACCTCTATTTTGAGTGGACATACACAAAGAAAGTAAGTAATACCTCTATTTTGAGTGGACATACACAAAGAAAGTATTACCTTTATTCTGAGTGGACATACACAAAGAAAGTATTGCATTTATTTTTAGTGGATATACACAAAGAAAGTATTACCTCTATTTTGAGTGGACATACACAAAGAAAGTATTACCTCTAATCTGAGTGGACATACACAAAGAAAGTATTACCTCTAATCTGAGTGGACATACACAAAGCAAGTATTACCTCTATTTTGAGTGGTCATACACAAAGAAAGTATTACCTCTAATCTGAGTGGACATACACAAAGAAAGTATTGCATTTATTTTGAGTGGATATACACAAAGAAAGTATTACCTCTATTTTGAGTGGGCATACACAAAGAAAGTAAGTATTACCTCTATTCTGAGTGGACATACACAAAGAAAGTATTACCTCTATTTTGAGTGGACATACACAAAGAAAGTATTACCTCTAATCTGAGTGGACATACACAAAGAAAGTATTATCTCTATTCTGAGTGGACATACACAAAGAAAGTATTGCATTTATTTTTAGTGCATATACACAAAGAAAGTATTACCTCTATTTTGAGTGGGCATACACAAAGAAAGTAAGTATTACCTCTATTTTGAGTGGACATACACAAAGAAAGTATTACCTCTAATCTGAGTGGACATACACAAAGAAAGTATTACCTCTATTTTGAGTGGACATACACAAAGAAAGTATTACCTCTAATCTGAGTGGACATAAACAAAGAAAGTATTACCTCTATTTTGAGTGGACATACACAAAGAAAGTATTACCTCTTATCTGAGTGGACATACACAAATTAAGTATTACCTCTATTTTGAGTGGATATTCACAAAGAAAGTATTACCTCTATTTTGAGTGGACATACACAAAGAAAGTATTACCTCTATTCTGAGTGGACATACACAAAGAAAGTATTACCTCTATTTTGAGTGGACATACACAAAGAAAGTATTACCTCTTATCTGAGTGGACATACACAAATTAAGTATTACCTCTATTTTGAGTGGATATTCACAAAGAAAGTATTACCTCTATTTTGAGTGGACATACACAAAGAAAGTATTACCTCTATTTTGAGTGGACATACACAAAGAAAGTATTACCTCTCTTTTGAGTGGACATACACAAAGAAAGTATTACCTCTATATTGAGTGGACATACACAAAGAAAGTATTACCTCTATTTTGAGTGGACATACACAAAGAAAGTATTACCTCTATTTTGAGTGGACATACACAAAGAAAGTATTATCTCTATTTTGAGTGGACATACACAAAGAAAGTATAACCTCTATTTTAAGTGGACATACACAAAATGTATTACCTCTCTTTTGAGTGGACATACACAAAGAAAGTATTACCTCTAATCTGAGTGGACATACACAAAATGTAGTACCTCTATTTTGAGTGGACATACACAAAGAAAGTATTACCTCTATTTTGAGTGGACATACACAAAGAAAGTATTACCTCTAATCTGAGTGGACATACACAAAGAAAGTATTACCTCTATTCTGAGTGGACATACACAAAGAAAGTATTACCTCTAATCTGAGTGGACATACACAAAGAAAGCATTACCTCTATTTAGAGTGGACATACACAAAGAAAGTATTACCTCTAATCTGAGTGGACATACACAAAGAAAGTATTACCTCTAATCTGAGTGGACATACACAAAGCAAGTATTACCTCTATTTTGAGTGGACATACACAAAGCAAGTATTACCTCTATTTTGAGTGGACATACACAAAGAAAGTATTACCTCTATTTTGAGTGGACATACACAAAGGAAGTATTACCTCTATTCTGAGTGGATATTCACAAAGAAAGTATTACCTCTATTTTGAGTGGACATACACAAAGAAAGTATTGCATTTATTTTGAGTGGATATACACAAAGAAAGTATTACCTTTATTTTGAGTGGGCATACACAAAGAAAGTAAGTATTACCTCTATTTTGAGTGGACATACACAAAGAAAGTATTACCTCTATTTTGAGTGGACATACACAAAGAAAGTTTTACCTCTAATCTGAGTGGACATACACAAAGAAAGTATTACCTCTATTCTGAGTGGACATACACAAAGAAAGTATTGCATTTATTTTTAGTGGATTTACACAAAGAAAGTATTACCTCTATTTTGAGTGGCCATACACAAAGAAAGTAAGTACTACCTCTATTTTGAGTGGACATACACAAAGAAAGTATTACCTCTAATCTGAGTGGACATACACAAAGAAAGTATTACCTCTAATCTGAGTGGACATACACAAAGCAAGTATTACCTCTATTTTGAGTGGACATACACAAAGAAAGTATTACCTCTAATTTGAGTGGACATACACAAAGAAAGTATTGCATTTATTTTGAGTGGATATACACAAAGAAAGTATTACCTCTATTTTGAGTGGACATACACAAAGAAAGTAAATATTACCTCTATTTTGAGTGGACATACACAAAGAAAGTATTAACTCTATTTTGAGTGGACATACACAAAGAAAGTATTACCTCTAATCTGAGTGGACATACACAAAGAAAGTATTGCATTTATTTTTAGTGGACATACACAAAGGAAGTATTACCTCTATTTTGAGTGGATATTCACAAAGAATGTATTACCTCTATTTTGAGTGGACATACACAAAGAAAGTATTACCTCTAATTAGAGTGGACATACACAAAGCAAGTAATACCTCTATTTTGAGTGGACATACACAAACAAAGTATTACCTCTAATCTGAGTGGACATACACAAAGAAAGTATTACCTCTATTTTGAGTGGACATACACAAAGAAAGTATTACCTCTATTCTGAGTGGACATACACAAAGAAAGTATAACCTCTATTTTGAGTGGACATACACAAAGAAAGTATTAACTCTCTTTTGAGTGGACATACACAAAGAATGTATTACCTCTATTTTTAGTGGATATACACAAAGAAAGTATTACCTCTATTTTGAGTGGACATACACAAAGAAAGTATTACCTCTATTTAGAGTGGACACACACAAAGAAAGTATTACCTCTAATCTGAATAGACATACACAAAGAAAGTATTACCTCTAATCTGAGTGGACATACACAAAGCAAGTATTACCTCTATTTTGAGTGGACATACACAAAGAAAATATTACCTCTATTTTGAGTGGACATACACAAAGAAAGTATTACCTCTATTTTGAGTGGACATACACAAAGAAAGTATTACCTCTTATCTGAGTGGACATACACAAAGAAAGTATTACCTCTATTCTGAGTGGACATACACAAATAAAGTATTACCTCTAATCTGAGTGGACATACACAAAGAAAGTATTGCATTTATTTTGAGTGGATATACACAAAGAAAGTATTACCTCTATTTTGAGTGGGCATACACAAAGAAAGTAAGTATTACCTCTATTTTGAGTGGACATACACAAAGAAAGTATTACCTCTATTTTGAGTGGACATACACAAAGAAAGTATTACCTCTAATCTGAGTGGACATAAACAAAGAAAGTATTACCTCTATTCTGAGTGGACATACACAAAGAAAGTATTACCTCTAATCTGAGTGGACATACACAAAGAAAGTATTGCATTTATTTTGAGTGGATATACACAAAGAAAGTAAGTATTACCTCTATTTTGAGTGGACATACACAAAGAAAGTATTACCTCTATTTTGAGTGGACATACACAAAGAAAGTATTACCTCTAATCTGAGTGGACATACACAAAGAAAGTATTGCATTTATTTTGAGTGGATATACACAAAGAAAGTAAGTATTACCTCTAATCTGAGTGGACATAAACAAAGAAAGTATTACCTCTATTCTGAGTGGACATACACAAAGAAAGTATTACCTCTAATCTGAGTGGACATACACAAAGAAAGTATTGCATTTATTTTGAGTGGATATACACAAAGAAAGTATTACCTCTATTTTGAGTGGGCATACACAAAGAAAGTAAGTATTACCTCTATTTTGAGTGGACATACACAAAGAAAGTATTACCTCTATTTTGAGTGGACATACACAAAGAAAGTATTACCTCTAATCTGAGTGGACATACACAAAGAAAGTATTATCTCTATTCTGAGTGGACATACACAAAGAAAGTATTGCATTTATTTTTAGTGGACATACACAAAGGAAGTATTACCTCTATTTTGAGTGGATATTCACAAAGAAAGTATTACCTCTATTTTGAGTGGACATACACAAAGAAAGTATTACCTCTAATCTGAGTGGACATACACAAAGAAAGTAATACCTCTATTTTGAGTGGACATACACAAAGAAAGTATTACCTCTATTTTGAGTGGACATACACAAAGAAAGTATTACCTCTAATCTGAGTGGACATACACAAAGAAAGTATTACCTCTATTTTGAGTGGACATACACAAAGAAAGTATTACCTCTATTCTGAGTGGACATACACAAAGAAAGTATTACCTCTATTTTGAGTGGACATACACAAAGAAAGTATTAACTCTCTTTTGAGTGGACATACACAAAGAAAGTATTACCTCTATTTTGAGTGGACATACACAAAGAAAGTATTACCTCTATTTTGAGTGGACATACACAAAGAAAGTATTACCTCTATTTTGAGTGGACATAGACAAAGAAAGTATTACCTCTAATCTGAATAGACATACACAAAGAAAGTATTACCTCTAATCTGAGTGGACATACACAAAGCAAGTATTACCTCTATTTTGAGTGGACATACACAAAGAAAATATTACCTCTATTTTGAGTGGACATACACAAAGAAAGTATTACCTCTATTTTGAGTGGACATACACAAAGAAAGTATTACCTCTTATCTGAGTGGACATACACAAAGAAAGTATTACCTCTATTCTGAGTGGACATACACAAATAAAGTATTACCTCTAATCTGAGTGGACATACACAAAGAAAGTATTGCATTTATTTTGAGTGGATATACACAAAGAAAGTATTACCTCTATTTTGAGTGGGCATACACAAAGAAAGTAAGTATTACCTCTATTTTGAGTGGACATACACAAAGAAAGTATTACCTCTATTTTGAGTGGACATACACAAAGAAAGTATTACCTCTAATCTGAGTGGACATACACAAAGAAAGTATTACCTCTATTCTGAGTGGACATACACAAAGAAAGTATTACCTCTAATCTGAGTGGACATACACAAAGAAAGTATTGCATTTATTTTGAGTGGATATACACAAAGAAAGTAAGTATTACCTCTAATCTGAGTGGACATACACAAAGAAAGTATTACCTCTATTCTGAGTGGACATACACAAAGAAAGTATTACCTCTAATCTGAGTGGACATACACAAAGAAAGTATTACCTCTATTTTGAGTGGACATACACAAAGAAAGTATTACCTCTAATCTGAGTGGACATACACAAAGAAAGTATTACCTCTATTTTGAGTGGACATACACAAAGAAAGTATTACCTCTAATCTGAGTGGACATACACAAAGAAAGTATTGCATTGATTTTGAGTGGATATACACAAAGAAAGTATTACCTCTATTTTGAGTGGGCATACACAAAGAAAGTAAGTATTACCTCTATTTTGAGTGGACATACACAAAGAAAGTATTACCTCTATTTTGAGTGGACATACACAAAGAAAGTATTACCTCTAATCTGAGTGGACATACACAAAGAAAGTATTATCTCTATTCTGAGTGGACATACACAAAGAAAGTATTGCATTTATTTTTAGTGGACATACACAAAGGAAGTATTACCTCTATTTTGAGTGGATATTCACAAAGAAAGTATTACCTCTATTTTGAGTGGACATACACAAAGAAAGTATTACCTCTAATCTGAGTGGACATACACAAAGCAAGTAATACCTCTATTTTGAGTGGACATACACAAAGAAAATATTACCTCTATTTTGAGTGGACATACACAAAGAAAGTATTACCTCTAATCTGAGTGGACATACACAAAGAAAGTATTACCTCTATTTTGAGTGGACATACACAAAGAAAGTATTACCTCTATTCTGAGTGGACATACACAAAGAAAGTATTACCTCTATTTTGAGTGGACATACACAAAGAAAGTATTAACTCTCTTTTGAGTGGACATACACAAAGAAAGTATTACCTCTATTTTGAGTGGATATACACAAAGAAAGTATTACCTCTATTTTGAGTGGACATACACAAAGAAAGTATTACCTCTATTTTGAGTGGACATACACAAAGAAAGTATTACCTCTATTTTGAGTGGACATACACAAAATGTATTACCTCTATTTTGAGTGGACATACACAAAGAAAGCATTACCTCTCTTTTGAGTGGACATACACAAAGAAAGCATTACCTCTATTTAGAGTGGACACACACAAAGAAAGTATTACCTCTAATCTGAATAGACATACACAAAGAAAGTATTACCTCTAATCTGAGTGGACATACACAAAGCAAGTATTACCTCTATTTTGAGTGGACATACACAAAGAAAGTATTACCTCTATTTTGAGTGGACATACACAAAGAAAGTATTACCTCTATTTTGAGTGGACATACACAAAGAAAGTATTACCTCTATTTTGAGTGGACATACACAAAGAAAGTATTGCATTTATTTTGAGTGGATATACACAAAGAAAGTAAGTATTAGCTCTATTTTGAGTGGACATACACAAAGAAAGTATTACCTCTATTTTGAGTGGACATACACAAAGAAAGTATTACCTCTAATCTGAGTGGACATACACAAAGAAAGTATTATCTCTATTCTGAGTGGACATACACAAAGAAAGTATTGCAATTATTTTTAGTGCATATACACAAAGAAAGTATTACCTCTATTTTGAGTGGACATACACAAAGAAAGTATTACCTCTAATTTGAGTGGACATACACAAAGAAAGTATTACCTCTAATCTGAGTGGACATACACAAAGAAAGTATTACCTCTTTTTTGAGTGGACATACACAAAGAAAGTATTACCTCTTATCTGAGTGGACATACACAAATTAAGTATTACCTCTATTTTGAGTGGATATTCACAAAGAAAGTATTACCTCTATTTTGAGTGGACATACACAAAGAAAGTATTACCTCTAATCTGAGTGGACATACACAAAGAAAGTATTACCTCTATTTTGAGTGGACATACACAAAGAAAGTATTACCTCTATTTTGAGTGGGCATACACAAAGAAAGGAAGTATTACCTCTATTCTGAGTGGACATACACAAAGAAAGTATTACCTCTATTTTGAGTGGACATACACAAAGAAAGTATTACCTCTAATCTGAGTGGACATACACAAAGAAAGTATTACCTCTATTCTGAGTGGACATACACAAAGAAAGTATTGCATTTATTTTTAGTGGATATACACAAAGAAAGTATTACCTCTATTTTGAGTGGGCATACACAAAGAAAGTAAGTATTACCTCTATTTTGAGTGGACATACACAAAGAAAGTATTACCTCTAATCTGAGTGGACATACACAAAGAAAGTATTACCTCTATTTTGAGTGGACATACACAAAGAAAGTATTACCTCTATTCTGAGTGGACATACACAAAGAAAGTATTACCTCTATTTTGAGTGGACATACACAAAGAAAGTATTACCTCTAATCTGAGTGGACATACACAAAGTAAGTATTACCTCTATTTTGAGTGGACATACACAAAGAAAGTATTACCTCTATTTTGAGTGGACATACACAAAGAAAGTATTACCTCTAATCTGAGTGGACATACACAAAGAAAGTATTACCTCTATTTTGAGTGGACATACACAAAGAAAGTATTACCTCTATTCTGAGTGGACATACACAAAGAAAGTATTGCATTTATTTTGAGTGGATATACACAAAGAAAGTATTACCTCTATTTTGAGTGGACATACACAAAGAAAGTAAGTATTACCTCTATTTTGAGTGGACATACACAAAGAAAGTATTACCTCTAATCTGAGTGGACATACACAAAGAAAGTATTACCTCTATTTTGAGTGGACATACACAAAGAAAGTATTACCTCTATTTTGAGTGGACATACACAAAGAAAGTATTACCTCTATTTTGAGTGGACATACACAAAGAAAGTATTACCTCTATTTTGAGTGGACATACACAAAGAAAGTATTACCTCTAATCTGAGTGGACATACACAAAGAAAGTATTACCTCTATTTTGAGTGGACATACACAAAGAAAGTATTACCTCTAATCTGAGTGGACATACACAAATTAAGTATTACCTCTATTTTGAGTGGATATTCACAAAGAAAGTATTACCTCTATTTTGAGTGGACATACACAAAGAAAGTATTACCTCTATTTTGAGTGGACATACACAAAGAAAGTATTACCTCTATTCTGAGTGGACATACACAAAGAAAGTATTACCTCTATTTTGAGTGGACATACACAAAGAAAGTATTACCTCTATTTTGAGTGGACATACACAAAATGTATTACCTCTCTTTTGAGTGGACATACACAAAGAAAGTATTACCTCTAATCTGAGTGGACATACACAAAGAAAGTATTACCTCTAATCTGAGTGGACATACACAAAGCAAGTATTACCTCTATTTTGAGTGGACATACACAAAGCAAGTATTACCTCTATTTTGAGTGTACATACACAAAGAAAGTATTACCTCTATTTTGAGTGGACATACACAAAGGAAGTATTACCTCTATTCTGAGTGGATATTCACAAAGAAAGTATTACCTCTATTTTGAGTGGACATACACAAAGAAAGTATTTACTCTATTTTGAGTGGACATACACAAAGAAAGTATTACCTCTATTTTGAGTGGACATACACAAAGAAAGTAAGTATTACCTCTATTTTGAGTGGACATACACAAAGAAAGTATTACCTCTATTTTGAGTGGACATACACAAAGAAAGTATTACCTCTAATCTGAGTGGACATACACAAAGAAAGTATTACCTCTATTCTGAGTGGACATACACAAAGAAAGTATTGCATTTATTTTTAGTGGATATACACAAAGAAAGTATTACCTCTATTTTGAGTGGGCATACACAAAGAAAGTAAGTATTACCTCTATTTTGAGTGGACATACACAAAGAAAGTATTACCTCTAATCTGAGTGGACATACACAAAGAAAGTATTACCTCTAATCTGAGTGGACATACACAAAGAAAGTATTACCTCTAATCTGAGTGGACATACACAAAGAAAGTATTACCTCTAATCTGAGTGGACATACACAAAGCAAGTATTACCTCTATTCTGAGTGGATATTCACAAAGAAAGTATTACCTCTATTTTGAGTGGACATACTCAAAGAAAGTATTGCATTTATTTTGAGTGGATATACACAAAGAAATTATTACCTTTATTTTGAGTGGGCATACACAAAGAAAGTAAGTATTACCTCTATTTTGAGTGGACATACACAAAGAAAGTATTACCTCTATTTTGAGTGGACATACACAAAGGAAGTATTACCTCTATTCTGAGTGGATATTCACAAAGAAAGTATTACCTCTATTTTGAGTGGACATACACAAAGAAAGTATTGCATTTATTTTGAGTGGATATACACAAAGAAAGTATTACCTTTATTTTGAGTGGGCATACACAAAGAAAGTAAGTATTACCTCTATTTTGAGTGGACATACACAAAGAAAGTATTACCTCTATTTTGAGTGGACATACACAAAGAAAGTTTTACCTCTAATCTGAGTGGACATACACAAAGAAAGTATTACCTCTATTCTGAGTGGACATACACAAAGAAAGTATTGCATTTATTTTTAGTGGATTTACACAAAGAAAGTATTACCTCTATTTTGAGTGGCCATACACAAAGAAAGTAAGTACTACCTCTATTTTGAGTGGACATACACAAAGAAAGTATTACCTCTAATCTCAGTGGACATACACAAAGAAAGTATTACCTCTAATCTGAGTGGACATACACAAAGAAAGTATTACCTCTATTTTGAGTGGACATACACAAAGAAAGTATTACCTCTATTTTGAGTGGACATACACAAAGAAAGGAAGTATTACCTCTATTCTGAGTGGACATACACAAAGGAAGTATTACCTCTATTTTGAGTGGACATACACAAAGAAAGTATTACCTCTAATCTGAGTGGACATACACAAAGAAAGTATTATCTCTATTCTGAGTGGACATACACAAAGAAAGTATTGCATTTATTTTTAGTGCATATACACAAAGAAAGTATTACCTCTATTTTGAGTGGGCATACACAAAGAAAGTAAGTATTACCTCTATTTTGAGTGGACATACACAAAGAAAGTATTACCTCTAATCTGAGTGGACATACACAAAGAAAGTATTACCTCTATTTTGAGTGGACATACACAAAGAAAGTATTACCTCTAATCTGAGTGGACATACACAAAGAAAGTATTACCTCTATTTTGAGTGGACATACACAAAGAAAGTATTACCTCTTATCTGAGTGGACATACACAAATTAAGTATTACCTCTATTTTGAGTGGATATTCACAAAGAAAGTATTACCTCTATTTTGAGTGGACATACACAAAGAAAGTATTACCTCTAATCTGAGTGGACATACACAAAGAAAGTATTACCTCTATTTTGAGTGGACATACACAAAGAAAGTATTACCCCTTATCTGAGTGGACATACACAAATTAAGTATTACCTCTATTTTGAGTGGATATTCACAAAGAAAGTATTACCTCTATTTTGAGTGGACATACACAAAGAAAGTATTACCTCTATTTTGAGTGGACATACACAAAGAAAGTATTACCTCTCTTTTGAGTGGACATACACAAAGAAAGTATTACCTCTATTTTGAGTGGACATACACAAAGAAAGTATAACCTCTATTTTAAGTGGACATACACAAAATGTATTACCTCTCTTGAGTGGACATACACAAAGAAAGTATTACCTCTAATCTGAGTGGACATACACAAAATGTAGTACCTCTATTTTGAGTGGACATACACAAAGAAAGTATTACCTCTATTTTGAGTGGACATACACAAAGAAAGTATTACCTCTAATCTGAGTGGACATACACAAAGAAAGTATTACCTCTATTCTGAGTGGACATACACAAAGAAAGTATTACCTCTAATCTGAGTGGACATACACAAAGAAAGCATTACCTCTATTTTGAGTGGACATACACAAAGAAAGTATTACCTCTAATCTGAGTGGACATACACAAAGAAAGTATTACCTCTAATCTGAGTGGACATACACAAAGCAAGTATTACCTCTATTTTGAGTGGACATACACAAAGCAAGTATTACCTCTATTTTGAGTGTACATACACAAAGAAAGTATTACCTCTATTTTGAGTGGACATACACAAAGGAAGTATTACCTCTATTCTGAGTGGATATTCACAAAGAAAGTATTACCTCTATTTTGAGTGGACATACACAAAGAAAGTATTGCATTTATTTTGAGTGGATATACACAAAGAAAGTATTACCTTTATTTTGAGTGGGCATACACAAAGAAAGTAAGTATTACCTCTATTTTGAGTGGACATACACAAAGAAAGTATTACCTCTATTTTGAGTAGACATACACAAAGAAAGTTTTACCTCTAATCTGAGTGGACATACACAAAGAAAGTATTACCTCTATTCTGAGTGGACATACACAAAGAAAGTATTGCATTTATTTTTAGTGGATATACACAAAGAAAGTATTACCTCTATTTTGAGTGGGCATACACAAAGAAAGTAAGTATTACCTCTATTTTGAGTGGACATACACAAAGAAAGTATTACCTCTAATCTGAGTGGACATACACAAAGAATGTATTACCTCTAATCTGAGTGGACATACACAAAGCAAGTATTACCTCTATTTTGAGTGGACATACACAAAGAAAGTATTACCTCTAATTTGAGTGGACATACACAAAGAAAGTATTGCATTTATTTTGAGTGGATATACACAAAGAAAGTATTACCTCTATTTTAAGTGGGCATACACAAAGAAAGTAAGTATTACCTCTATTTTGAGTGGACATACACAAAGAAAGTATTACCTCTATTTTGAGTGGACATACACAAAGAAAGTATTACCTCTAATCTGAGTGGACATACACAAAGAAAGTATTATCTCTATTCTGAGTGGACATACACAAAGAAAGTATTGCATTTATTTTTAGTGGACATACACAAAGGAAGTATTACCTCTATTTTGAGTGGATATTCACAAAGAATGTATTACCTCTATTTTGAGTGGACATACACAAAGAAAGTATTACCTCTAATTAGAGTGGACATACACAAAGCAAGTAAAACCTCTATTTTGAGTGGACATACACAAAGAAAGTATTACCTCTAATCTGAGTGGACATACACAAAGAAAGTATTACCTCTATTTTGAGTGGACATACACAAAGAAAGTATTACCTCTATTCTGAGTGGACATACACAAAGAAAGTATAACCTCTATTTTGAGTGGACATACACAAAGAAAGTATTAACTCTCTTTTGAGTGGACATACACAAAGAATGTATTACCTCTATTTTTAGTGGATATACACAAAGAAAGTATTACCTCTATTTTCAGTGGACATACACAAAGAAAGTATTACCTCTATTTAGAGTGGACACACACAAAGAAAGTATTACCTCTAATCTGAATAGACATACACAAAGAAAGTATTACCTCTAATCTGAGTGGACATACACAAAGCAAGTATTACCTCTATTTTGAGTGGACATACACAAAGAAAATATTACCTCTATTTTGAGTGGACATACACAAAGAAAGTATTACCTCTATTTTGAGTGGACATACACAAAGAAAGTATTACCTCTTATCTGAGTGGACATACACACAGAAAGTATTACCTCTATTCTGAGTGGACATACACAAATAAAGTATTACCTCTAATCTGAGTGGACATACACAAAGAAAGTATTGCATTTATTTTGAGTGGATATACACAAAGAAA
The DNA here is from genome assembly GCA_021962125.1 of Bulinus truncatus. Taxonomy (NCBI): domain Eukaryota; kingdom Metazoa; phylum Mollusca; class Gastropoda; family Planorbidae; genus Bulinus; species Bulinus truncatus. The sequence continues at coordinate 517,919 of JAGDYQ010000216.1, forward strand.
GTATTACCTCTATTTTGAGTGGGCATACACAAAGAAAGTAAGTATTACCTCTATTTTGAGTGGACATACACAAAGAAAGTATTACCTCTATTTTGAGTGGACATACACAAAGAAAGTATTACCTCTAATCTGAGTGGACATAAACAAAGAAAGTATTACCTCTATTCTGAGTGGACATACACAAAGAAAGTATTACCTCTAATCTGAGTGGACATACACAAAGAAAGTATTGCAATTATTTTAGTGCATATACACAAAGAAAGTATTACCTCTATTTTGAGTGGACATACACAAAGAAAGTATTGCATTTATTTTTAGTGCATATACACAAAGAAAGTATTACCTCTAATCTGAGTGGACATACACAAAGAAAGTATTACCTCTTTTTTGAGTGGACATACACAAAGAAAGTATTACCTCTATTCTGAGTGGACATACACAAAGAAAGTATTACCTCTATTTTGAGTGGACATACACAAAGAAAGTATTACCTCTTATCTGAGTGGACATACACAAATTAAGTATTACCTCTATTTTGAGTGGATATTCACAAAGAAAGTATTTCCTCTATTTTGAGTGGACATACACAAAGAAAGTATTACCTCTAATCTGAGTGGACATACACAAAGAAAGTATTACCTCTATTTTGAGTGGACATACACAAAGAAAGTATTACCTCTCTTTTGAGTGGACATACACAAAGAAAGTATTACCTCTATTTTGAGTGGACATACACAAAATGTATTACCTCTCTTTTGAGTGGACATACACAAAGAAAGTATTACCTCTAATCTGAGTGGACATACACAAAGAAAGTATTACCTCTATTCTGAGTGGACATACACAAAGAAAGTATTACCTCTATTTTGAGTGGACATACACAAAGAAAGTATTACCTCTATTTTGAGTGGACATACACAAAGAAAGTATTACCTCTATTTTGAGTGGACATACACAAAGAAAGTATTACCTCTAATCTGAGTGGACATACACAAAGAAAGCATTACCTCTATTTTGAGTGGACATACACAAAGCAAGTATTACCTCTATTTTGAGTGTACATACACAAAGAAAATATTACCTCTATTTTGAGTGGACATACACAAAGAAAGTATTACCTCTAATCTGAGTGGACATACACAAAGAAAGTATTACCTCTATTTTGAGTGGACATACACAAAGAAAGTATTACCTCTATTCTGAGTGGACATACACAAAGAAAGTATAACCTCTATTTTGAGTGGACATACACAAAGAAAGTATTAACTCTCTTTTGAGTGGACATACACAAAGAAAGTATTACCTCTATTTTTAGTGGATATACACAAAGAAAGTATTACCTCTATTTTGAGTGGACATACACAAAGAAAGTATTACCTCTATTTTGAGTGGACATACACAAAGAAAGTAAGTATTACCTCTATTTTGAGTGGACATACACAAAGAAAGTATTACCTCTATTTTGAGTGGACATACACAAAGAAAGTATTACCTCTAATCTGAGTGGACATAAACAAAGAAAGTATTACCTCTATTCTGAGTGGACATACACAAAGAAAGTATTACCTCTAATCTGAGTGGACATACACAAAGAAAGTATTGCATTTATTTTGAGTGGATATACACAAAGAAAGTAAGTATTACCTCTATTTTGAGTGGACATACACAAAGAAAGTATTACCTCTATTTTGAGTGGACATACACAAAGAAAGTATTACCTCTAATCTGAGTGGACATACACAAATAAAGTATTACCTCTAATCTGAGTGGACATACACAAAGCAAGTATTACCTCTATTTTGAGTGGACATACACAAAGAAAGTATTACCTCTTTTTTGAGTGGACATACACAAAGGAAGTATTACCTCTATTCTGAGTGGACATACACAAAGGAAGTATTACCTCTTTTTTGAGTGGATATTCACAAAGAAAGTATTACCTCTATTTTGAGTGGACATACACAAAGAAAGTATTACCTCTAATCTGAGTGGACATACACAAAGAAAGTATTACCTCTATTTTGAGTGGACATACACAAAGAAAGTATTACCTCTCTTTTGAGTGGACATACACAAAGAAAGTATTACCTCTATTTTGAGTGGACATACACAAAGAAAGTATTACCTCTATTTTGAGTGGACATACACAAAGAAAGTATTACCTCTATTTTGAGTGGACATACACAAAGAAAGTATTATCTCTATTTTTAGTGGACATACACAAAGAAAGTATAACTTCTATTTTGAGTGGATATACACAAAATGTATTACCTCTCTTTTGAGTGGACATACACAAAGAAAGTATTACCTCTAATCTGAGTGGACATACACAAAGAAAGTATTTCCTCTAATCTGAGTGGACATACACAAAGAAAGTATTACCTCTAATCTGTGAGTCTGTAAATCTCTCCAGTATCGTCACGGAAGTCTTCTGAAATTAAATTTTAATAAATTTTATTAAAATTAATTAAACATAAATCTGAATGTATATATGTGACTGAATTGCGTGTATTAGTGTGTCACACAGTGTGTGTATACATCCGTGTCATGCAAGTTTTATTATTTTAAATTAATGTCATGCAATCTTTTAATTTATTATGTATTGTTGACTTGTAGTAGCGTTCTCAGGAGGCGTTTTTTGCGTGCCATTTACTTACACATTCATTCAATCAATATAGCCGAGTCAATTACGATTCAAATAACGATTTTTATATTATACATAAATTTCAAAGATATATCAATAAAAGTATAAACCACCCTGTCCCTAACTTCCTACTCTATAGACATCTTCTCGACCCTCGACTCGACTTCTATTCCCACTACACTCCAAATTACGCTCTATCTAACTGTTCCCAGTCTCCCAACTATGTCTTTCATTAAAACATCCCAAAATGCTAAGGCAAGACAAAATATGACCGAAAGACAAATTTTACCCCCTTAATTCAATAATAGAATATAGTAATTCTGTAGCAAGTATTTAATCGATATTATTAAAAAAAAATATTAAAAAAATAAAAATGAACATTGAGCACTTCTGTCATCAATTGATTCGTAAGTCAGTTTGTTTACAAATTTAATAGTGAAATTAGATCAGAAAATTACTGATAATTATCATGAATGATGATGAACATGAAACCGGAAATGGGAAAATCAATAAACAAAAAGTAATTTATGAAAAGATAATATATAATTGTATGTTCTTTAAAAATTACATTTGCCGCCATTCGGTAGATGGCAATACTTCTCTATACTTATAAGACGCATTTGCTGTCTGTCTGTCTGTTCCCTTAAAACTGAAGATACAGACAACCAAATAACGTGAAATTTGGTACACGTACACAAAATTAAACATGCTTCGTCCCATCTCAATGGGTAATTTTAATTGTAATTAATTATTTTGGATATCAAAGACATGAAAATTGGCAAACTTTTACCCCGATTTCAGGTTTTACGAGCCTCTCTCCCACATAGCTATCTTACTATAAATATGATCGGTACGGGGAACCTAATATCACATTACTTACTACATTGTTACATTCCATTCCTTCATCCATAGGAATTGTCATATTTTGCTACAGTCATGCCTAAGAGAGAGAGAGAGAAAGAGAGAGAGAGGGAGGGAGGGAGGAAAAGAGGGAGGGAGAGAGGGAAGGGAGGGATGGAGGGAGGGAGGGAAAGAGGGAGGGAGGGAGAGAGAGGGAGGGAGGAAAAGAGGGGGAGGGAGAGAGAGGGAGGTAGGGAGAGAGAGGGAGGGAGAGATAGAGGCGGGAGAGAGGGAGGGAGAGAGAGGGAGGAAATGAGGGAGGGAGGGGAAAGAGAGAGAGGGGGAGAGAGAGAGAGAGACAGAAAGAGGAACTGCCAAAAATGTTGTGTATCACATTGATTTAAGATAAATGTACCCTTTTATTGCATGCAAATAAACCCTTTTTTACGCGTCTTATTTTAAATCTTAAACGTCAAATTACGCTTCTTAAATAAACAGAAAACCTTATTTTAAACCCGGACAAAGCCGGGTACTTGCAGCTAGTTTTAAAATATGCCACGACAACTCTCAATAATGTGATTACTGTAAACTGTAAATTAATTATAATTTCTTTCAAGAAATAAATCAAATCAATTATGAAAATGAAAATGATACATATAAACTAAAATGAATTACAGAGTTAAAAAAGTTAAACAACGTTAAAATTTTAGGGGGGGGGGGCAGACTGGAAATTCAAGGGGGGGGGCGCCGCCACCCCTTAAAAGCTTTAGGGGGGAGCCGCTGCCCCTACTGCCCCCCTGCTCCGCCGCCAGTGTAAGGCCCCAACTATTTTGATTGGCACATCTACCTCTGTCAGTTCATTAATCCATCTAATCATAACAAAGAAAGTTTTTTGAACTCTCTTGACTGTACGTACCCCCCTATCATTTGACAGAAAAGAATAATGTGTTTTATATGTCAGTTGTCTAATTTCCCTACCTGTGTCACTGGAAATAGTATAGAATCTAACATGTAATTTTTAACTCTTTTTCTACCAAACAAAGATTTAACCCTTTTTCTACCAAACAAATATTTAACCCTGAAATTTTAATTTAAGAAAATACATAAGGCTCGTTCGCAAATGACGTAACGCTTGGGGGAGGAGGGGTATAGAATTTTGTGACATTTTGTGACAGGGGAGAGGGGGGTCTGTGAAATTGTGACGTCACAAAAAAATAATTATCTATCAGGAAATCCAAAATTTGGTTGAATTTTCTGCCAAAATTACAATTCTTCTCAACTTGAAATTTTGAAAATTGACCGTTATGAACATTTTATATCTTAAAAATTTCGATAGTTATTACTTTTTTGACTAGTTTTGTCTCAAAAATTGTTTTTAATACGCTACAAGTTCATTATTTTTCTCCGAAAATAACGAAAGAAAAATAAATCAGTAATTTGAGGTATTTTAATTTATTTTAACTTGTGAAGTGACATAGGGGGGGGGGTAAAAAATTTGTGACAAGGGGAAGGGGGGTCTAAAATGTCGTTTTTTTGCGTTACGTGTCGTCCCTGGCCTGAACTTTTGAACTGGTCAATTAAATGGAATTTTCTTACTTAGCAGTGGTTTTATGGTTGTATAGCTATACTGAAATTTATCGTTACCATATGTATATTTTGTAGAATATATATATATATATATATATATATATATATATATATATATTAGGGTGCCACTCAAAAAAAAAATTCTGAGTTTTTATCCTGCCACCCCCAAAATGTGTTAGTAATGTTATAAGAATAAAATTGGCAAAATTTGAATGTATTCTGATAATATTTATTGGTAGCTCAACAGTGTCAAAGTTTTGCAATAATCAGTTTTTCGCGACTTTACCAAACGGTAATCGGTAATCCTGCTGTAACACAAAAAAATCATAAGTTATTGCTGTAAAAGAGAACAAACAACTGTTTTGTACATTGCAACAGAATAGTAACTTTCAGAACCTTCAGCTAATTAACATAAAGAGTCAATTCAACATTGTTCAGACTGAAAGATCACTATTCACTAATTACATGTCTTTACGTCCAAGTAATGATATTCTAGCTGCGGCTGGGGCAGTTAGGGTGGACTTGTTAGCATTAGAAAAGTAACTTGTTAGCATTAGAAAAGTAACGCTACTACTTGTAACAAAAACTGTTTCTGTTAATCTTGATTGGTTAGTACACCATTGAATGCTTGACTCAGGGTCACTCCACGCTTTGCTGCTTCATTGACGACTTTCAAACTCGCAACTTTCTTCTGGTCAACAAGGTAGCTGTTATAAATCAGAAATCAGAAAGTTTATTTTGTTGTAATGTTGTTATCGTGTCAAGTGCTGCAACCATAGCTAACTTCATTTCAGATGAAACATCATTGTCAAAAAAAAACCTGCCAGAATTTCACTCAAATACCACAAGTGTCCAGATAATTATTTTATTGCTGCTTTGGCAACGGTGTCATTTGTTTCCCTGTAGTTCTCCAATTGTTGAAGTAGCTGTAAATCTCTACGGGGAGCAGATGTAGCACATGGTGATGTAAACCAAGAATTCTGGTAGACCTTAAGTATCAAAGTGTTGAAGTGACCCAGTGATGACAATTCACGTGCAGTAAGTTGGAACTGAGAATGCCAAATGAACATCTTAAGGCTGTAAATTAGTTTTGCCATCCACCGGGCCCGGTGATAAGCTCCAGGAGCCAGAATCTTTTCATCTGCACCAAAAGCTGCACCTAGAAAAAGAAGTGACAGTTGCAGAAGCTCACGATAATCATCTCTGAGCTGAAACACTGTTAGCTGATGCTGAATGAAGTGCATGAGTTCATCCCGAACTGGATTGAGAACCACTGCAATTAATCTACATCCATTCCACTTGCATACATTGATGTGTCAATTGAGACCCAATATTTACGAAATCTCTGGAATAACTTGATTTTTGGTCCACTAGATGGACCCATCAGTGAATAAAACACATTTACCACAATGAGTTCCATTATAGGTCGCCTGCACGCTAAGCTGATCAATTCTCTGCCAAGTTTCTTCTCCAGAAGAATGCAGGCACCTGCATTTATGCCAGTGTTACTAGCCGTAGTGTCGAAACACATGAACTTGATGTTATCAGCAATGTTCCATTTCCGTTTGGCAATTTTGGTACTCCCAGCAACTTCATTGTTCCATCACCGGATACCAGAACAGCAAGACGATCAATCAACTCTTTGGATGTAATTGCAGGCAACATTTTTCCATCCCAGTGCGCAGTTAATGGGCAGTTTGGATGAAACGATGCATGAATATCTGTAGCTGCTGTTTCACAATGTTTACGTTGACTATGTCTGACTGATTCCATGTTAATCGCCAGGGTTGCAGTACTGTGGCCAAGTGATTCTGCTGCTGCTGGAATAATGTAAACTTCGTTCTTGTCACTGATTTTACTTATGTAAAATGCAGATACCAAACCTGGACTCACAATATTGATGGATCGGACAATCCTCACTGGTTTAGTAGACACTTCAGGTGGTTTGGGAGTTCATCAGGATCATCGGGATAAAAACCATCGGTGATCTTAGCCTCTGTGTCACTGTCATTGCTTGCACTAAACTCCATCTTTTTTTGCCTCATGATGAATCCGCTTAGCCTCCTTTTCCTTACGATATTCTTGCTCTAAGCGCCTTTTATGAGACCTTTGTTCTTTCCGAGTTAATACCATATCCACTGGACCCATGCAACCACGCCTCCCTTTCTCTCTTTGTGCTTCAAGAAATTTTATATCTTCATGTACCTGCATCTTAGTTAAAGCTTCAGCATGTGCAATATCAAACAAATGAGTATAACTTTCAGTAAATTGGTGCCCCTTCTCCTTTAGTATCTGTTCTGCGGGATACGTTTTTAGAGCATTTTCTTAAAAAACGGGGACAATAGAGCATTTTTTTTAGAAAATGCTCTATTGTCCCCGTTTTGTCTGTCTGTCTGTCTGTCATCACCCTAGATCTCAGCAACCATAAGTCCTAGACCCATGATGTATATATCATTTTGTAGGTCTTGGCCTGCCATGTGTAATACTTTTTTTTCGAAAATGCTCTAAAAATGACATCCAATACAAACATAAATAAATGCATGTAATCTTATAATGAATGCACTATGTTTTTAATCCAATACTAAAACTGTGTGGAACATATCAATTATAAAAGTATTTCTAAATGAGAAGACTGTACAGTACCGAATAAAATAAAACTTGTTAATATTTTATTATCCTATATATGATCTTGAATATGAAGGGGAAAGGATTTTACAAAAAAAGTTAGAAATTCGTATATGGTTTAAAATATAAAACATGATGGTAGACAACAGCAATATATTTTGACAAGATAGTTCAATAAGTGCAGGTAACTGTTCTGTTGGATAACATAGTTCAATAAGTGCAGGTAACTGTTCTGAACCAGATAGTTCAATAAATGTAGATACAGTTTCTGTTGGACATCTGTGGGTTATTGTTCACAAATGATGCAGAAATGTTCCGTGATTGATGTTTGGAGTATAACGTACAAACTGAAACGTCTAATATGATAAATCCTTGGCAAGCACAAAAATTGATTAACTGATTTCATTTTTTCCCCTTCCTCCTCAATTTAATATGTTGTGACGTCACACAGGCCACTTGAACATTGAAATCGATATGTCCAATACTCGGAGGTAAAATCATGCTTACATTTTCCACATGGGAAACTTGTTAGATGATTTATTGTTACGAGAACTTTTGAGGGATTCACATGTGGATAGAACAATGAGTCGTTTAAGGAAAACAATGTATTTATGGGAAACCTAATGCACCCAAGGAGTTTATTTAGTATCACCAAACTATATTCGTTGTAATATGAAGAGCCTAACCATTTGATTGGCTGCCGATTATTGACTTGCAGGAATATTGGATTCTCTGGCCAGACACACAGTCTGTTTGTATGTCTGATTGATTTCCTTGTGTCATATCTGGCAAGCATGACTTTTTATTTTATAAAAATAATTTATTCACGAATATTTTGGTGTCATAAGATAGAGTGGAGATGAAGATAGAGTGGGGATAGATTGGAGATAGAGTAGAGTGAGAGACTTGAAATAGAGTGGAGGTGAATAGTCCATTATGGTGATAAGATAGAGTGGAGGTGAATAGTCCATTATGGTGATAAGATAGAGTGGAGGTGAATAGTCCATTATGGTGATAAGATAGAGTGAAGGTGTCTATTTCAAAATTTAATATGAAAGCACATTCTAAAAAGGTGATAAAAAAAGAGAGTAATTCTATCTATCTATTTGTCTCTCTCTGTCTCTGTCTCTCTCTCTCTATCTCTGTATATCTATGTAAATCTGTATAGATGTTGTCAAATGGTGTGTATACGTAAGTTTATTTACATACCAATATTTATGTGAGTTTCAGAATATTTATTAAGATAAATGAGTGACTACAGTTACATACCGAGTTTAAATGCATGCATATAATCCACCTATATTATGTGTGAATACATGAATACAGTAATACACCTACATTTTTGTCTGAGTACATGAATACAGTAATACACCTACATCTGTGTGTTAATACATGAATACAGTAATACACCTACATCTATGTGTTAATACTTGAATACAGTAATACACCTACATTTTTGTCTGAATAAATGAATACAATTACACTAGTATTTTACCCGCTCTATGCCCGGGTGGCAATCATTTGCTTATTATAATGTATCGCATTAAAATAGATCTTCAAATGTACTCACTAAACCTTTACCCCCCTCTTCCTCCTTATGATAGCTAAAAATAGTTGATAATTAAAATTAAACCAGCCTGGGCCCTGTGGCATGTGTCTGTATGATAACAAACAAAATGTACAAGTTAAAACTTTCTGCTCTAGGCGCTGGGTTCCCAGTGACGACGGGCCTGCACGACAGAATTATAAAGTACAGCCTGCTGATCTATGAATCTATTCTCTTGTACATTTTTTGTAGTTTTTTTGAGGTATCATGACAAATCCCCCCAGTGGACTACCCCGCCTCCCCCTCAAGCCCCTAACATATTTTTGGAAGAAGATAAAGATCAAATTTAAGACGATATTATTGATACTCTAATATATACCATACGGACATAACCCCAAGCGGACCTAACCAGCACTTTTTTATAAAATGTAATTTTTAGCCCCCATTTTTATTATGAAATGTAATATATGAGCTGGATATATAAAGCTGGATGTAAAAACATAAACAAGCAATTAAGCCTGTTCCATTCTGGACACAGGACGTGTTAGCGCATTTTCTTGTTATGTATCAGTACGTTTGTTAGCTTTCAGTAAATATTTGTAAATTTTGGAAATGTTTATAAATTCAATTGTGTAATGCATATATCTGTAAAAAAAAATATTATAAAGACGTTTCTTTATATTTGAAAAAAAATTATTTTCTCTTAAATCTAACTAAAAGTGGTTTGTGGTTACTGAAATAGGACTCATAATTGAAAACATTCGAAATTGTAGTCATTTAATCGTCCGAAAACTCCGTCAATTGTTGCATAATTCTGATACTTTCAATTAAACTCAGAACACAAGCTTACTATTTCATTTGATGAGTTTCTTAATAAATCTTGGTGAAACTACGTGCTGCAGTATTTCGCACCAAATGAATGGGTTATTGAACATACAAGGTGTAGAATGGGGCCATATATATAATATATAAGCCTCTTAGGAGCCCTGAAGCCCGGCCCTCAGAGGTCCTATCGCGAAATGAACTTTCGATGTACACATGGCAGGCCAAGACCTACAAAATGATATATACATCATGGGTCTAGGACTTATGGTTGCTGAGATATAGGGCGCTCCATTATTAATATAGCTTATATAGTAAAAAACGGTACTTTATAAGGCCCCTTTTACGGCCCTCAGAGGTCAGATCGCGAAATGGAAAAAAGTCATTTCTTGGCAGGCCAAGACCTACAAAATGGTATATACATCATGGGTCTAGGACTTATGGTTGTTGAGATCTAGGGTGATGATAGACAGACAAAACGGGGACAATAGAGCATTTTTTTTTCGAAAATGCTCTAAAAATACGTCTTTTATTTTTCAAACAACCCCAATACGCTGCATTAGCCCTTTTAGCCAAAGTGGTCAAAAGTCAATCCTTTGTTAGCTTTACATCAACAGGCAGCTTATCTTATCAGGTAAAGCAAACAAAATTAATGGTTCTAGCCCAAGTCAAAACTGACCGAATCTTAATTCTATCTTTTAATTCTCACTCCAGACACCACATTTTATAGCAGAAGGTAAAATAAACAGAATAAGAACCACAATGGTCGAAAGCCAATCCTTTATTTTGGTCAAACCAACAACATAAGAACACGCCTATTGATAATACATGTGGTGACAGATATGATATCTCAAATAGACAGATATTTTGCTTAGCCCAAGGTCAAGATGATTGTATCTATAGAAGTTTCAATAATATCAGCTTAAATTTGATCAAAATCTTCTTCCAAAAATATTAGGGGGGGGGGGGGTTGGTCCGCTGTGGGTTTGGTCCTTCACTCTTTTTATTACATCTAAGTTAAAAATAGTTTTTGTATTAAAAGTAGGCTTTTGTCCTATAGGACTTATGTCTGTGGAGGACTTATGTCTGTGGAGGACTTTTGTCTGTGGAGGACTTTTGTCTGTGGAGGACTTTTGTCTGTGGAGGACTTTTGTCTGCACTTTTGTCTGTGAGGACTTTTGTCTGTGGAGGACTTTTGTCTGTGGAGGACTTTTGTCTGTGGAGGACTTTTGTCTGTGGAGGACTTTTGTCTGTGGAGGACTTTTGTCTGTGGAGGACTTTTGTCTGTGGAGGACTTATGTCTGCACTTTTGTCTGTGGAGGACTTATGTCTGCACTTTTGTCTGTGGAGGACTTTTGTCTGTGGAGGACTTTTGTCTGTGGAGGACTTTTGTCTGTGGAGGACTTTTGTCTGTGGAGGACTTTTGTCTGTGGAGGACTTTTGTCTGTGGAGGACTTTTGTTCGGTTACCGAGTCACCAATAGCAGTATTAGGAGCCTACTTTTAAATTGTACCTTGAAAGTCATGCTGTAAGTAAACATCTAAATATCTAAATGCTGTAAGTAAACATCTAAATATCTACATGCTGTAAGTAAATATCTAAATATCTACATGCTGTAAGTAAACATTTAAATATCTATATGCTGTGAGTAAACATCTAAATATCTACATGCTGTAAGTAAACATCTCATATCTATATACGGAGCTGGAGCCGAGGAGCCGTGGAGCCGCACTTTTTGCTGGAGCCGGAGCCTAAAATATCTGGCGGCTCCACGGCTCCCAAATGTACTTTTTTTACAGCAGAATTTTTTTTTAGCTTTAAAATTCCAAATTTGTTTGATTGTTTGCCTCCTACAATTTGAAATGTTGTCATGTATTACGAACGCCACAACAGTAACAACATTTAAATGTTAGCATGCACGCACATCACCACAAGAAATCTTTAATGGGGAATCGTTTTGTGTTCGTTTTAAATCTTGTTTACCCTCCGAAATTTTTTTAATGGCATGTTATTTTGTTATATATAAAGTTAAAACAGTTTTCTTTCATAGAACAAATGTATCAATCATTTAAAAAAATTTTACTACGACGACAAATAGAACGCGTCATTTTGTATATTATTTGACTGCGAATTTGTAATAGACTAAAAACAAAATGGTCGCTTTCTGTATCTAACAATTTTATTATAAACAGAATAGCTCAAATAGAGTAGATAAATTTATAAGGCTGTGGGTCCGAATAACAATCTGACCTTATTGGGACGGGGTACGAATAAAAATCGGAGTTTATTGGTTCCCGGGTCCGAATAGTCACTTCGAATTAATAAATAATAAATATAAATAATGAAGTCTTTAAAATATTTTAAATAATGTATCTTATCATTTTACTGTTTGCTAATTTGATCATTGAAATAACTAGTGAAACCTCGGTCGAAAATAATGATATGATTCTGGATGCACTGAAATGGTTTGTTTTTAGTAAAACTGACATGCGTATATTTTTCAAATTCCCGCCTATAGGGGTGAACGCGGCAAAATCTGCATAACTTTTTATCAGCGGCATGTTTGCGTGGCGCAATTACAGAAATTTTTGTCTCGTGTAATACTATCTTAATACTGAGCCGGAGGCGGAGCCGTCAAATTTGTGGGAGCCGGAGCCGGAAAAAATATGGCGGCTCCGCAAGCCTGAAGTAAACAACTAAATATCTACATGCTGTAAGTAAACATCTAAATATCTACATGCTGTAAGTAAACATCTAAATATCTAAATGCTGTAAGTAAACATCTAAATATCTAAATGCTATAAGTAAACATCTAAATATCTACATGCTGTAAGTAAACATCTAAATATCTAAATGCTATAAGTAAACATCTAAATATCTAAATGCTGTAAGTAAACATCTAAGTATCTACATGATGTAAGTAAACATCTAAATATCTACATGCTGTAAGTAAACATCTAAATATCTACATGCTGTAAGTAAACATCTAAATATCTACATGATGTAAGTAAACATCTAAATATCTACATGCTGTAAGTGAACATCTAAATATCTACATGCTGTAAGTAAACATCTAAATATCTATATGCTGTAAGTAAACATCTAAATATCTACATGCTGTAAGTAAACATCTAAATATCTATATGCTGTAAGTAAACATCTAAATATCTATATGCTGTAAGTAAACATCTAAATATCTATATGCTGTAGTTCCCATAACTTGGTGGGTCACGTCTAAAATTGGCATACGTGCTTTAGAATGAAAGATCCTAAAGAAAAAAAGGTTACCGAAGAAACTTCAACATTGTTTTTTAAGTGCGTAAATCATAAACGTTTGAGTTTCTCTTTTTGTATTAAAGCTCAGCAGTAGAAGAGCTTCTACCACTTCTTTAACTTACTCAGTATTAAAGGGATTACACTGCGATGCAAGTCAGACATGATGTACATTCGAAGATTGGTGGGGGGAGGGGGGGGGGAGTGAAATGAGACCAGATCTGAAACGGGAGAGGGTTGGGGTTAAACATTGAGAAAAAAAAGTTTTACGTAAATTTGACTTGGAAGATAAATTTTGTAGCAACTAAAACAATTAGTTTCTTAAACTTTATTTGTAACTAAAAGAAAAGAATGTTAAATTTTTAGTAGTAACTTTTTCGTTATATGTAAATATAAAAAAAAGAAAATTTCCCTGGTCATCGGGGAAGATGAAGTGTCCCATTCATCTGTTTCTATAACATCGACATATTTAGGGATTGTATGGTTAACACTGTGCCAAGCCGCCTTTACTTCGCCAATTTTAAAGCTGGGTGGACTTTTGTAACATCATCCCAAATTTCACCTGAAAAAGTTTCCATGCTTCTGACCGAGGATCGAACCCATGAGGTCAACAATCGAGTATCTACACCCTTCGACCATTCGTCCCACATAGTTACCTGATTATATATGTGTTTGTAAATAGGTAGGCCTACTTGTAACCACACCAAACATAATTGTACTTGAAATTATATTGCATTTCTGGTGTATATGTGAATATAATTATTTCCCTATATTTGTGTGCATATTGTTAAATCCCTACATTTATTTGTGTATATATATATATATAGTTATATTCCTATATTTTGTGTGTGTGTGTGCATATTGTTACATACCTATATTTTGTGTGTACACATATTGTTATATGACCATTTGTGTGTGTATATTCTTAACCCTAAAGGGCTATCGGGGCAGATGAAGTTTGTAGTTCATAAAACATGAAGGAAAATTTCAATGAAATATTTTAATTACTAGATAAGATAATAAGGAAAGTAGTAAAGGCTCATCAGGGCAGATGAAGTGTAGAATTCATCTGTTTCTGTAATCTCGGTATATGAAGGGATTGTGTGGTTGGCACAACGTCCAATTTTTTTTTTTTTTTTTGGAAATATTAAATAGAATTTTTAAAATAATTTTTAGAGCATTTTCGACAAAAAAATGCTCTATTGTCCCCGTTTTGTCTGTCTGTCTGTATGTCTGTCTGTCATCACCCATAACAACCATAAGTCCTAGACCCATGATGTATATATCATTTTGTAGGTCTTGGCCTGCCATGTGTGCAGCAAAAGTTCATTTCGCGATCTGACCTCTCAGGGCCGTAAAAGGGGGCCTTATAAAGTACCGTTTTTTACTATATAAGCTATATTAATAATGGAGCGCCCTATATCTCAGCAACCATAAGTTCTAGACCCATGATGTATATATCATTTTGTAGGTCTTGGCCTGCCATGTGTACATCAAAAGTTTATTTCGAGATAGGACTTCTGAGGGCCGGGCTTCAGGGCTCCTAAGGGGCTTATAAATTATATATACACCTTGTACGTTCAATAACCCATTCATTTGGTGCGAAATACTGCAGCACGTAGTTTCACCAAGATTTATTAAGAAACTCATCAAATGAAATAGTAAGCTTGTGTTCTGAGTTTAATTGAAAGTATCAGAGCTATGCAACAATTGACGGAGTTTTCGGACGATTAAATGACTACAATTTCGAATGTTTTCAATTATGAGTCCTATTTCAGTAACCACAAACCACTTGTAGTTAGATTTAAGAGAAAATAATTTTTTTTTCAAATATAAAGAAACGTCTTTATAATGTTTTTTTTACAGATATATGCATTAAACAATTGAATTTATAAACATTTCCAAAATTTACAAATATTTACTGAAAGCTAACAAACGTACTGATACATAACATGAAAATGCGCTAACACGTCCTGTGTCCAGAATGGAACAGGCTTAATTGCTTGTTTTTCTTACCTACCCCCTCCCCCCTCGAAAAATTAACTTTTTTGAGAAAAAGTTGCATTTTTTGAGGGGATAGGTAAGAAAGAAAATTATGAAAAAACACAGACAGACAACTGAGTAAGTGTATGATTGTGTGAGTACAACTCTGCCAAAACACAGACAAACAACTGAGTAAATGTGTGATTGTGTGAGTGCAATTATGCCAGAACACAGACAAACAACTGAGTACATGTGTGATTGTGTGAGTACAACTATGCCAGAACACAGACAAACAACTGAGTAAATGTGTGATTGTGTGAGTGCAATTATGCCAGAACACAGACAAACAACTGAGTACATGTGTGATTGTGTGAGTACAACTATGCCAGAACACAGACAAACAACTGAGTAAATGTGTGATTGTGTGAGTGCAATTATGCCAGAACACAGACAAACAACTGAGTAAATGTGTGATTGTGTGAGTGTAACTATGCCAGAACACAGACAGACAACTGAGTAAATGCGTGATTGTGTGAGTACAACTATGTCAAAATACAGACAAACAAATGAGTAAATGTGTGATTGTGTGAGTGTAACTATGCCAGAACAGACAAACAAATGAGTAACTGTGTGATTGTGTGAGTACAACTATGCCAGAACACAGACAAACAACTGAGTAAATGCGTGATTGTGCGGGTATAACTATGCCAGAGCACAGTACACAATGAGATCGATTCCAGCCTGCAGAAACTGTTATGCCATGACGCGGTAATCTACTCGAACTTGACATCAAGATAATTAATTGAATCGATACATGGCGAGAACAGCAAACAGCATCCGTACAAGCTACACGCCCGATATAATCGGCCTGGTCGATTGTGCCGTGCACAGAGATGTATGTATAATATGTCACATTTAGTGCTGGTAAAACCTATGTAAATACCAGTAAAGTTTATGACAAGTCAAACAGTTTTGTTGAAATTGTGGAACATAAAGCAGGCCAATACAAAAAAAAGTTCAAAACCAAAACCTCATTATTATGAATCTGTTACTATGATAATGCTAATATTCAAACTTTAAGTACATACTTATTAAGTTAAAATAAATAGCATATGTTATATTTACTGTAGATAATTATATGAACAATGAACTAAATGACAGACATATTTCAAGATAAAAGAAAGGTATGTCTACGTAACATTTAAAATGTATTGAACACAAATAATTGTGACACCTAATGACAAAGCTAAGTGGACATTATACACATGGACAGGTACTTACTTTTACAGTGGTCATTGTACACGTCCTGTTATAGATCCCGTGGTCCTGGATAGTGTCAGCACACCAACGTGGCCAGTGATCCAAGCGGCAGACTATCTGGCCACACGACTCAAACACCAAACGGTTTAACGTGGCTGTGATCTCAGTGTGTGGAGAAAACTAAGTTAATCTGAGAGAGATGCAGTCAATTTATGTGACCAGTTGTATCACAATTAAAACAAATCAACTAAGTGAGTTCATGGAGATCTCAAGTCTAATGCTGTCCTCTGGTTGGCTGAAATGTTCAGACTGATAAACACAAAAGAACTCATTTATGGCTGTTGTCATGCATTGAGGAACTCTTCACGAGACACACGGATAAAAAGACAAAAGCTCAGACACTGGCATACATTGTATATGTGTTGGTCAGTATATATCGCATACATTGTATGTGTGTTGGACATGTTTATATGGCATACATTGTCTGTGTGTTGGACTGTATGTCTGGCATACATTGTCTGTGTGTTGGACTGTATGTCTGGCATACATTGTCTGTGTGTTGGACTGTATATATGGCATACATTGTCTGTGTGTAGGATAGTAGATATGGCATACATTGTCTGTGTGTTGGACAGTATATCTGGCATAATTGTATGTGTGTTGGACAGTATATCTGGCATACATTGTCTGTGTGTTAGATAGTATATCTGGCATAATTGTCTGTGTGTTGGACAGCATATCTACCATACTAAATGTCCCCATGTTGGATTGTATGTCTGCCATACTAAATGTCTCCATGTTGGATTGCATATCTGCCATACTAAAAATTAAAATGTTAAATAATATTCTATTCAGCTGCTTTTTGTGTAACTGTTATTCATTTTGAAAGGAACATTTAAATAATTCTTTCTTCTTCTTCCTTTGGGCTCTACAACCCATTTAGGGTCCTGGCCTGACACACTACTCTTCTCCACTTTTCCCGATCCATGGTCTTCGTCACTCACTCTCACTCCTATGGCTTTAGGGTCTTTCTCCACCTCAACTAACCATCTGCTTCTTGGTCTGCCCTTAGGCCTTTTATCATTGGGTGTTGCCTTATATACAGTGGCGTACCTAGGGGGGTGGGAGCTGTCCGCACCGGGCGGCACTTTTTATTACTTTTTAGGGGGGGGGCGGCAAAAATGTATAGATTAAATTGAAATACCTAAATGAGAGGGCGGCAAAATCGTCTTCCGCCCTGGGCGGCCGATACCCACGCTACGCCGCTGCTTATATAATGCTTTTGGGCCTCTGTTGTTTTCCATTCTATGTGCCCTACCTACCTTCAGATGTTATATTTGGTTCTTCGTATAGTTCTTACAGTTCTGAATTGATTCTTCTTCTCTACTCATTATTGTCATTTACTGGCCCATATATTTTCCTAAATATTTTCCTTTCCCAAGTGTTTAGCATATTTTCTGCTTGTTTGCTGATGGTCCATGTTTCGCTACCATATGTTACTGCTAGTCGGATCATTGTCTTGTATATGGTTGTTTTTTTTTACGTTTTCTGAAGATCTGTCTTTTTATCAGTATTTAATGTAGCTTAATTTTCCTTTTTTCCTCCTCCGTACTAGACCGGCCATCTATTGCACATAAGAACGGTGAATCCATTCAATCCGAATTAAATAAGTCCAAGAAAATAAAAATAATTATATTTGTAAATATTTGTTGTTTTGAATATCTGTGGGAAGTATTAGGAAACATTACCCGCCACTTAGAAAGATATACATAAAAAAAGCTATCGAGGCATCAAAAGAACTAACCAAGCCTTTAAATAAGCTAACCAAGCCATTAAAAGAGCTAACCAAGCCATTAAAAGAGCTAACATGATACAGACACGGTAGTAAACAGGCCTAGGGGGAAAGAATGAAACAGACACGGTAGTACACAGGCCTAGGGTGAGAGAATGAAACAGACACGGTAGTACACAGGCCTAGGGTGAGAGAATGAAACAGACACGGTAGTACACAGGCCTAGGGTGAGAAAATGATACAGAGACGGCAGTACACAGGCCTAGGGTGAGAGAATGATACAGACACGGTAGTACGCAGGCCTAGGGTGCGAGAATGATACAGTGACAGCAGTACACAGGCCTAGGGTGAGAGAATGATACAGACACGGTAGTACACAGGCCTAGGGTGAGAGAATGATACAGACACGGTAGTACGCAGGCCTAGGGTGAAAGAATGATACAGACACGGTAGTACGCAGGCCTAGGGTGAGAGAATGATACAGACACGGCAGTACAAAGGCCTAGGGTGAGAGAATGATACAGACACGGTAGTACACAGGCCTAGGGTGAGAAAATGATACAGTGACAGCAGTACACAGGCCTAGGGTGAGAGAATGATACAGACACGGTAGTACACAGGCCTAGGGTGAGAGAATGATACAGACACGGTAGTACATAGGCCTAGGGTGAGAGAATGATACAGACACGGTAGTACGCAGGCCTAGGGTGAAAGAATGATACAGAGACGGTAGTACGCAGGCCTGGGGTGAGAGAATGATACAGACACGGCAGTGCACAGGCCTAGGGTGAGAGAATGATACAGACACGGTAGTACACAGGCCTAGGGTGAGAGAATGATACAGAGACGGTAGTACGCAGGCCTAGGATGAGAGAATGATACAGAGACGTCAGTACACAGGCCTAGGGTAAGAGAATGATACAGAGACGGTAGTACACAGGCCAAGGGTGAGATAATGATACAGACACGGCATTACACAGGCCTATGGTGAGAGAATGATACAGACACGGTAGTACACAGGCCTAGGGTGAGAGAATGATACAGACACGGTAGTACACAGGCCTAGGGTGTGAGAATGATACAGAGACGGTAGTACACAAGCCTAGGGTGTGAGAATGATACAGAGACGGTAGTACACAGGCCTAGGGTGAGAGAATAATACAGAGATGGTAGTACACAGGCCTAGGGTGAGAGAATGATACAAACACGGTAGTACACAGGCTTAGGGTGAGAGAATGATACAGAGACGGTAGTACACAGGCCTAGGATAAGAGGATGATACAGAGACGGTAGTATACAGGCCTAGGGTGAGAGAATGATACAGTGACGGCAGTACACAGCCCTAGGGTGAGAGAATGTTACAAACACGGTAGTACACAGGCCTAGGGTGAGAGAATGATACAGACACGGTAGTACACAGGCCTAGGGTGAGAGAATGATATAGAGATGGTAGTACACAGGCCAAGGGTGAGAGAATGATACAGACACGGTAGTACACAGGCCTAGGGTGAGATAATGATACAGAGACGGTAGTACACAGGCCTAGGGTGAGAGAATGATACAGACACGGTAGTACACAGGCCTAGGGTGTGAGAATGATACAGACACGGTAGTACACAGGCCTAGGGTGGGAGAATGATACAGACACGGTAGTACGCAGGCCTAGGGTGAGAGAATGATACAGACACGGTAGTACACAGGCCTAGGGTAAGAGAATGAAACAGACACGGTAGTACACAGGCCTAGGGTGAGAGAATGATACAGAGACGGTAGTACACAAGTCTAGGGTGAGAGAATGATACAGAGACGGTAGTACACAGGCCTAGGGTGAGAGAATAATACAGAAATGGTAGTACACAGGCCTAGGGTGAGAGAATGATACAGAGATGGTAGTACACAGGCTTAGGGTGAGAGAATGATACAAACACAGTAGTACACAGGCCTAGGATAAGAGGGTGATACAGAGACGGTAGTACACAGGCCTAGGATAAGAGGATGATACAGAGACGGTAGTACACAGCCCTAGGATAAGAGGATAATACAGAGACGGTAGTACACAGGCCTAGGGTGAGAGAATGATACAGAGACGGTAGTACACAGGCTTAGGGTGAGATAATGATACAGAGACGGTAGTACACAGGCCTAGGGTGAGAGAATGATACAGAGACGGTAGTACACAGGCCTAGGGTGAGAGAATGATACAGAGACGGTAGTACACAGGCCTAGGATAAGAGGATAATACAGAGACGGTAGTACACAGGCCGAGGATAAGAGAATGATACAGACACGGTAGTACGCAGGCCTAGGGTGTGAGAAACAAACAGAGACGGTAGTACACAGGCCTAGGGTGAGAGAATGATACAGAGACCGTAGTACACAGGCCTAGGATAAGAAGATGATACAGAGACGGTAGTACACAGGCCTAGGATAAGAAGATGATACAGAGACGGTAGTACACAGGCCTAAGGTGTGAGAATGAAGCAGAGACGGTAGTACACAGGCCTAGGGTGAGAGGATGATACAGAGACGGTAGTACACAGGCCTAGGGTGAGAGGATGATACAGAGACGGTAGTACACAGGCCTAGGGTGAGAGAATGATACAGAGACAGTAGTACACAGGCCTAGGATGAGAGAATGATACAGAGACGGCAGGCCGAGGGTGAGAGAATGATACAGAGACGGCAGGCCGAGGGTGAGAGAATGATACCGAGACGGCAGGCCGAGGGTAAGAGGATGATACAGAGACGGCAGGCCGAGGGTGAGAGAATGATACAGCGACGGCAGGCCGAGGGTAAGAGGATGATACAGAGACGGCAGGCCGAGGGTAAGAGGAAGATACAGAGACGGCAGGCCGAGGGTAAGAGGATGATACAGAGACGGTAGTACACAGGCCTAGGGTGAGAGAATGATACAGAGACGGCAGGCCGAGGGTGAGAGAATGATACAGAGACGGTAGTACACAGGCCTAGGGTGAGAGAATGATACAGAGACGGCAGGCTTAGGGTGAGAGAATGATACAGAGACGGTAGTACGCAGGCCTATGGTGAGAGAATGATACAGAGACGGTAGTACGCAGGCCTTGGGTGAAAGAATGATACAGACGGTAGTACACAGGCCCAGGGTGAGAGAATGATACAGAGACGGCAGGCATAGGGTGAGAAAATGATACAGAGACGGCAGATCTAGACTGAGAGAATGATACAGACACTGTAGTACGCAGGCTTAGGGTGCGAGAATGATACAGTGACGGTAGTACGCATGCCTAGGGTGAGAGAATGATACAGACACAGTAGTACACAGGCTTAGGGTGAGAGAATGATACAGACACGGTAGTACACAGGCCTAGGGTGAGAGAATGATACAGAGACGGCAGGCCTAGGGTGAGAGAATGATACAGACACGGTAGTACACAGGCCTAGGGTGAGAGAATGATACAGAGACGGTAGTACACAGGTCTAGGGTGAGAGAATGATACAGAGACGGCAGGCCTCGGGTGAGAGCATATATGGCGAGTGTTCTTTGCGGGCCGAAACAAACATTAAGTTTAGCTTCTGTTAGGTAACAATAAAAAGTCTTCATGTTGTAGTTTACTGGTATATATTTTATGAACAACTTTGTATTTTACATGGTAAGTGTACTAAATTGTTTATACATAAAAAAATAAAAGGTTTCAACTGAGCTTAAACAAGCAATTAAGCATGTTCCATTCTGGACACAGGACGTGTTAGCGCATTTTCGTGTTATGTATCAGTACGTTTGTTAGCTTTCAGTAAATATTTGTAAATTTTGGAAATGTTTATAAATTCAATTGTGTAATGCATATATCTGTAAAAAAAAATTATAAAGACGTTTCTTTATATTTGAAAAAAAATTATTGTCTCTTAAATCTAACTACAAGTGGTTTGTGGTTACTGAAATAGGACTCATAATTGAAAACATTCGAAATTATAGTCATTTAATCGTCCGAAAACTCCGTCAATTGTTGCATAGCTCTGATACTTTCAATTAAACTCAGAACACAAGCTTACTATTTCATTTGATGAGTTTCTTAATAAATCTTGGTGAAACTACGTGCTGCAGTATTTCGCACCAAATGAATGGGTTATTGAACGTACAAGGTGTATATATAATATATAAGCCCCTTAGGAGCCCTGAAGCCCGGCCCTCAGAGGTCTTATTGCTAAATGAACTTTTGATGTACACATGGCAGGCCAAGATCTACAAAATGATATATACACCATGGGTCTAGGACTTATAGTTGCTGAGATATAGGCGCTCCTTTATTAATATAGCTTATATAGTAAAAACGGTACTAAGCCCCCTTTTACAGCCCTCAGAGGTCAGATCGCGAAATGAACTTTTGCTGCACACATGGCAGGCCAAGACCTACAAAATGATATATACATCATGGGTCTAGGACTTATGGTTGTTGAGATCTAGGGTGATGACAGACAGACAGACAAAACGGGGACAATAGAGCATTTTTTTTCGAAAATGCTCTAAAAATATTGCACAAATAATATCGGATATTTTCACTACACAGAGAAATGTTATAAGTGGAATAAAGAAGCCATGATCGAGTGAAAGGGTTAAAAAATACAAAATAATAATACTTGGGATGATCGAATTTTAAAGCACGTTCGTATTCTAAAGTATTTTAATTAATTTAGCTTTGTTAGAAAGTTGTTCGTCTTTTAAGTTGTTCAATTTTTTTTAAAAAGGGGGTGGCATCTGACACACACTTTAATGATAAAATACATGAAACAAAATATGTAGAAGCTGGGATAAAATTTATTTTAAAATATTGGCCATTACAAATACTAAAACAAGTTGATTTCATGTTTACTCATGTTTAATAATAAGGTTTGAAAATATCAAAACTTTTAAAATTAAAAATGAAAACAGTTTTAATGTGACAAAACTGATTCAACAATGTCATTGATTCCGTTGGTATTGTGTATCAATGAAAACAACAATTCATTGTCAGCATACTGTGACATGAATTATACTGTGACATGACATATCTAATGGGGAGAAATAATGTTTAATTATGTAATGAATTGGAAGAAATATAAAATGATTCCCATAAAACATGAGGAGTGAAGTATCAATTAAACAAGTCATTCCAGTACTCAGAACTATATATTAATGACATCTTTCAATTACATAATACACTAGAAGGAAAATCTCAATGAAATATTGTAATTACTTGATGATAAGGGAAGTAAGTAGTGAATGATCATCATTTGTTTCTGTAACCTCGGTATATGAATGGATTGTGTTTCTGTAACCTCGGTATATGAAGGGATTGTGTTTCTGTAACCTCGGTATATGAAGGGATTGTGTTTCTGTAACCTCGGTATATGAAGGGATTGTGTTTCTGTAACCTCGGTATATGAAGGAGTTGTATTTCTGTAACCTCGGTAAATGAAGGGATTGTCTGGTTAGCACAACGCCCAGCCGCCTTTACTTCATCAACTTAAGTCAGGTACAAGGGTGGACATGTTCTTGTTTGATTTAAACCAACTTTCACTAGGACCAAGGATCGAACCTGGGACTATCAGGTTGACAGTCGAGCATCTACACCACTCGGCCATCCGCCCCACATAATAAAGATGAAAGATGTCAATTACATTTGTTTATTACAAAATATATAAGAAACTGATCATGACCTATTTTTCAAAACCTAATAAAGAAAAATCTATCAATAAACCAAAATATTTTAAATTACATACAAATTATTTTTCCTATAAGAAAAAATATCCAGATATGAGATTTGATCATGCAAATTTGATACAAAGAATGAATACATGACACATTTTATGAATAATATCAAATTTCTATTGTTTTCAATATTGCACTTATATTAAAATGTTTCATTAAAACATAAGGTTTCATTTAGCTATACATTGGTTACTTTCCCTATGTTACCAGAACAATGGACACACTTCTCTTGTTGTTTATGGTCTTTCTGTATTTCACTGATTATCTCCATCAGCTGAGATCTTTCTACTGACAGTTTGTCTAATTCTCTTTGTCGATTACTGTCAGCTTTAAGTAAATTTGTGAGTTTCTCAGTTAAATTTTCAACATCTGTTTTCAGATCATCAATTTGACTAAGCAGCATTGCTTCCCTTTGCAACATGTCATCTGAAATATTTCAACTTTATATTAAATATTTAAAGAGATAAGACAAGAAAAATGTACATAGAAAGTATTCTATCTTAAGAGATAATCAAATGTAATCATACCCTTCCGCACACAAAGGCTACGCTTTAGTGTACATTTTTTTCAACTTGTTTTGTGTAAGTGACTAGTACACATTGTGGTCAATGTAAGTGACTAGTACACATTGTGGTCAATGTTAGTGACTAGTACACATTGTGGTCAATGTTAGTGACTAGTACACATTGTGGT
This sequence comes from Bulinus truncatus, assembly GCA_021962125.1. Classification (NCBI taxonomy): domain Eukaryota; kingdom Metazoa; phylum Mollusca; class Gastropoda; family Planorbidae; genus Bulinus; species Bulinus truncatus. Next base: position 542,709 of record JAGDYQ010000216.1, read on the forward strand.
CAATGTTAGTGACTAGTACACATTGTGGTCAATGTTAGTGACTAGTACACATTGTGGTCAATGTTAGTGACTAGTACACATTGTGGTCAATGTTAGTGACTAGTACACATTGTGGTCAATGTTAGTGACTAGTACACATTGTGGTCAATGTTAGTGACTAGTACACATTGTGGTCAATGTTAGTGACTAGTACACATTGTGGTCAATGTTAGTGACTAGTACACATTGTGGTCAATGCTAGTGACTAGCACTCGTTGTGGTCAATGTTAGTGACTAGCACTCGTAGTGGTCAATGTTAGTGACTAGTATTGCTTTGTTTCTATTATTTTAAGATTAACTTTTGTATAATTGATAATGGTGCGAGTCTTTATAACATTTCTTTACAATAAAAAAAACTGGACAGTGGCTAGCAGTTATCGCATGCGTCGCATCACTGTAAATTGTATGAGCTGCCCCAGCTATCTTTGGGCCCCCAACTGGCCTCTCGGATCAAATCGCCCACTCTTTGATGCCAATGAATAGCAGATTAATATTCCCGACGGTAACTCTAACTGCAGGACCCCTTGTTCGACTTGCACCACTTTCCTCGACAATTATATAGCATACAATTATATAACATACAATTATATAACATACAATTATATAACATACAATTATATAACATACAATTATATAACATGCAATTATATGCCTATCGGCCATGCATGTGACACTCACCCAAAAAAGTAACGTTCAACTAATATTACTTAAATTAATTTTTTTTGAAGGGCCTGGTATGGGATATAAACAGGCACTTAGTAATTGTATGACACGCGAGAGTTTTTTCTGGCAAGAAACAAATGAAATACAACTAAATATATTAAATTATAAATACGATGAATAAAAACATATTATATAATGGCACCGCAAAAGTATTCATTTCAAATTGCTAATATTTTTATACTTTGATAAAACCCCATTTACCATCCATAGTGTAAAGTTATTAAACTACTACTTAAACAAAGAATAAATGTAAAGCCAATAAATCAATTATCAACTTTAAGACGATGAAAACTCTTCCAAGAGTTTGATTTTGGACCTCACTCCTGCTCGGCACCCTATAGGACGCACAACCCTTCCTACGCTACTTTTTAATAAATATGCATTAATTAAAAATATTTTTGAAAACAACCAACTTTTCTGTATGTTGAAATGATCCATAAGATCCTTTTGTTGTTTCTCCATCAGACATGTGATCTCCACTCTCAGGGCTTCAATAACAGATCTTAAATCTGATATACACTTCTCATCTCCAGGTTCAATAGTCTGAAGTAACAGTTGGGAACTTTTAGTAATCGTTTTTTTTACTGCTGGTTCTTTCTTAACATAACCTATTGAAAACAAATTATAAGTTCAATCAGATCTAAAAATAACGAATCTTGAATCTCCTCAAAAATATTAGGAAAAATTGTATCCATGTATAATTAAATTGTTCTTCAAACAAAAACAACTATCATTTAAGAAAGAGGCAAAATGCTTTCCGATGAGAAAAATAAATGTTTATGCATAAATTATTGAGAAATATTTTTATCAATATAATTTTTTTATTATTGCAAGAATTATTTCACCTCCTGATCGGTCCAAATTCATCACTAGTCCTTTTTTACTTTCCATGTTTTATGTGGTTTTTTTTTCCTTAGTCTCTACCAAGAGAAGATGTTAAAAAAAAGATTTAATGGATGCATACATAAACATTTTAAAGAAGTCATTTCAGTGGCTCCATGTGGCAGATGTAATGTATTATAAAGAACCATGGAGTAGGAAACCTGGAGTCAGTGTCGGCGGAAAATAGAAAACCGACACCGGTGTCGGTGTCGGCGGCTGATGGAATGCCGACACCGGTATCGGTGTCGGGGAATATTTTGGCCGACACCCCACCCCTGATTAAAACAACAACTTGATACTTAAAATGAACCAAAAAAAGGTAGATATAAATATGCATGATGCTTGTATAGGAGGAAAAATATTACACGTGACGCCAGTGTTAAGAATTGTGTATAAAACATCGCGGAAATAAATAATTTAATGGACGTTAGTATTAAAACAATTTCGAAAACTGATGCGAAATTCGGAAAAAAAATTTCAAGTTGCTCGAGTTACATGTCTAGTGATCTCCTAACAAATAGTAAACAAAAAGGCTGATCATCTCAACACAGTTTTAAAATGGCATCAACGTAAGTGTAGATATAAATTGAAAAGACAACAAATAGCTAAGAAAATTGGTTTTGCATAAAAACACGTAAAAATATACTAACATAAACCTGAACATTTGCCTGTTATGTTGAGCTCTTCTAGGCTTGACAAGTGACCCATTTCTTTAACTTGATAGAAGTATTTAATTTCTGAAGGGGGAAATATAAAATTAAGAAATCATTATGTTGCATATCAAGCATTTTCACATTAACAATATACAAGAAGAGAAAAACCTATACACTGTGTGAGCCATCTATCTATAGTCTTTAATAAAATCCAGAAATAACTTGGCCATATGCGGTTCTTTGTTTATTTTTTAACCTTTAAAATTACCTTATGCCGAACTACTGTGCTAATTGACTTCATGCAGGACAGTGATACTTACTAAATGACCTAATGCCGAACAGTGGTACTAAATGACCTCATGCCGGACTGCGGTACTCAATGACCTCATGCTTAACTGCGGTACTCAATGACTTTATGCCGGACTGCGGTACTCAATAACCTCATGCCGGACTGCAGTACTCAATAACCTCATGCCGGACTGCAGTACTCAATGACCTTATGCCAGACTGCGGTACTCAATAACCTCATGCCGGACTGCAGTACTCAATGACCTCAAGCCGGACTGCAGTACTCAATGACTCATGCCGGACTGCAGTACTCAATAACCTCATGCCGGACTGCAGCACTCAATGACCTTATGCCAGACTGCGGTACTCAATAACCTCATGACGGACTGCAGTAATCAATGACCTCAAGCCGGTCTGCAGTACTCAATGGCCTCATGCCGGACTGCGGTACTCAATGACCTCAAGCCGGACTGCAGTACTCAATGACCTCAAGCCGGACTGCGGTATTCAATGACCTCATGCCGGACTGCGGTACTCAATGACCTCGAGCCGGACTGGCAGTACTCAATGACTCATGCCGGACTGCGGTACTCAATAACCTCATGCCGGACTGCAGTACTCAATGACCTCTTCAGCGGACTGCAGTACTCAATGACTCACGCCGGACTGCAGTAACTCAATGACCTCGTGCCGGACTGCAGTACTCAATGACCTCAAGCCGGACTGCGGTATTCAATGACCTCATGCCGGACTGTGATACTCAATGACGTCATGCACGGCCACACATGGACTGGTCAAGCACATGGTCAATGAGAGTCATATTACTTGAAATGGTCACATCTTAGGTCATTGAAATATGTCATGACAAACAGTAGCTGCATGTATTCAGAACTGGTTCATTAGTAGCCACATGAGACTCAACAAAGAGTTCCCCAAGTTTGTTTTATTGTATAGTTTATATTATTTGCTCCAATTTTTTGAAATCCTCACATTGTAAAGTCATTTTTTTCACTCTGTATAAAAAAGAATAAAACATATGTTTGAAAATATCCGCAGTTAAGCATTCATTATCCCAGTTTGAGCGCTACTTTCTAACCACTAAAGACACGCGAACTGGTAAGAAATGGATTCGCGACCCATTTGTCAACCAACCAGACGAATCTAGCATGTCTGTGGTGACCCATTTGTCCAACCAACCAGACGAGATCTAGCATAGTCTGTGGTGACCCATTTGTCAACCAACCAGACGAATCTAGCATGTCTGTGGTGACCCATTTGTCAACCAACCAGACGAATCTAGCATGTCTGTGGTGACGTCAACCAACCAGACGAATCTAACATGTCTGTGGCGACCCATTTGTCAACTAACCAGACGAATCTAGCATGTCTGTGCAAGAAGAAAATCAACTGCTGGATACTGCAAATGACTACGGCCTTATAATTACATTCGAGACAACTCTGCCAGTGTTCTGCAATAAAGTCATGGAGGAATACCCTGAGATTGCCACCACAACACTTAGATCCCATTGCCATTTCAGACATCCTATATGTGTGAAGTGGGATCTGCAGTGATAGCAACCAAAACAAAACAACGGAATAAACTAGACACAAGTAACTAGGGAGCGACCGATATGCCTTTTTACCGATAGCCTGAAACCGATATTTCCCCCCAGCATTTTTACCGATATCGATACCGATATTTTCTTTTTAGGGGCTGTCCATTATTTATGTCAACAAATTTTTGGCGATTTTTACCCCCCCCCCTTGTCAACAACTTGTCAAACTTCCAGAGACCCCCCTATAAAATTACGTCAACATTTGATTTCCCCCCCCCCCTAAAAAAGGTGACTTCCAAAATGTTTATGTGGCAAAATTAGTAGGAATATAGTTAGTTTAATTAAAATAATGAATGTTAAGCGAGTGTGTAACACAGAACTACAAACGCTGCTTAATTTTCCTATTTATTAAGTAATTATATTAAATTTAAAAATGTAACATTGTTGACGTCAACTTTTCTTGACCTCCCCCTCCCCCTTGTCAACAATTGTCAAAAATTTTCTGACCCCCCCTCCCCCCTATTTTGTTGACGTAATTAACGGACAGCCCCTTAAGCAACAACAATGCCAAACACGTGTTTTTGTCGTGCTGTATGACGTATGTCAACCTATGTTCACATATTTTGTAACACTTCGCCCACGCGTGTCTTGTTTACCCCTCCCCCCCCCCAACTTCCCATCCCAAAAAAAAAATACACACAGATGTTCACTAATTGTATCATTCAAGGTCATACATTAGAATCAAGAAATGCCAATCCTATTGTTTCAAGGTCATATCTCTGATGTAGACGTGACAATTTATGTGTACGGGTTTTTTTTTCCCTTTTTTTTTTAGTCTTGTCTGATCTGGTTATAGAATTGGGTTATTTACTGATTTTTTTTTTCTGCAACTCTGTTGCAGCCAAAAAACGGTCGGTCCGATAGTTAAGCCATAGTGCCAATATCGGTTCGACTATCGGTCGCTCCCTACAACAATCGGCCGATCCGATATTAACCGATAGTGCCAATATCGGTCCGATACCGATACCGATCCGATTATCGGTCGCTCCCTACAAGTAACACACCTCAGGTGTCATTCTCTATTTCCACAGATGGAACCGTTTCGTTGAAAATAAGCTCATGGTTCTCTTTGATTCGTGTTATAGTGAATTGAAATGTAAGTCAAAATATAGTCAGTTTTGTAATATTTAAATACATTTAAATTAAATTGTGAAATCAAAATAATCTAAAATATAAACAATCAATGTCAGCCCACCCCCTTCCAGTGGGCCGCGTTGAAATTATCAAAGGTTTACCGGTCCACAGAAGAAAAAAAGGTTGAGGACCACTGTAATGGTATTGTATATATTACTACTAGTTATGGTAATGAGTAAGACATGAAGCCGTTGCAGTTTGTTTTTTTTTGGAGGGCCTATGAAACTAAGATGAATAGAGGCCCAATGTAGAGATTTTGATATTTGGGCCCTAGACCCGCTGATCTCAACCGGGAGTACGCGTACCCCAAGGGACAGGGAAAAGGTTATACATGGTTACGCAGTAACATATCATTTTCCTTTAAAACAAGAGTTTGAAATAAGTCGCCGCTTTGTTGTGTGACTCATTACCAAATCACTCTGCGATAGTGAATTTGTACTATAGCATGGAGCAAAGTAGGATCAGAATGTGGAAAACTGTCAAGGATGTATACTACAATTGTTCTATAGCATGGAGCAAAGTAGGATCAGAATGTGGAAAACTGTCAAGGATGTATACTACACTTGTTCTATAGCATGGAACAAAGTAGGATCAGAATGTGGAAAACTGTCAAGGATGTATACTACAATTGTTCTATAGCATGGAGCAAAGTAGGATCAGAATGTGGAAAACTGTCAAGGATGAAACATCGGTGCAAGACACAATACTCCCACGTGAGACAGCTATTAGACTCAAACTTCTTTCTTCAAGGCTTTTCTATTATCAAAGCAGTGATCATCAATCATTCGTAGAATCTAGAAAATTAAATTCTTCGATTTATTCCTAAAAATGAAATGAAAGGTGCCAGAAGAACATGGTTTGAATCCTTTGTGTGAAATTATTGTTAATGTTGAGACGTAATAACAAGAGAAATCATTTGAACTTGCAGCTGACAGAACTTTGAAAGCAAGAATGGACAGTAACGTAAGCCATTTCTGACTCAATGTGCTTCAAGAACACTAAGACTTGAGTCGTGTAGCGATGTCATCAGTTTGCCTTTTCCATCGATATATTTATGTGAAAGTGATTTATCTGCTTTGACTGCAATAAAACCCGAAAAAAAAAACGAAAGCGACTCCAGACTGAACGTGATGTCATAATGGCTGTCTGTAGCACCCATCCTCGCATCACATCTTAGATTGCACAATGACAAGAACAAGTATCGCATTATAAAGGTAACCTCATTGCATTATTAAAATTCGAACTTTTATTCCTGACTTTACGTGTGACTTGACGTGCTTGATTGTGGAAGACAAGACATTTCTGTAATGAACACTACTGATGACAAGATATGTCTGTAATGTAGTCCATTGGTGACAAGAAATGTCTGTAATGTTCACCATTGATGACAGGGCATGTCTGTAATGTAGTCCATTGATGACAAGACATGTCTGTAATGTACACCATTGATGACAGGACATGTCTGTAATGTGCACCATTGATGACAAGACATGTCTGTAATGTGCACCATTGATGACAAGACATGTCTGTAATGTACACCATTGATTACAAGACATGTCTGTAATGTGCACCATTGATGACAAGACATGTCTTTAATGTACACCATTGATGACAAGACATGTCTGTAATGTACACCATTGATGACAAGACATGTCTGTAATGTGCACCATTGGTGACAAGACATGTCTGTAATGTACACCGTTGATGACAGGACATGTCTGTAATGTAGTCCATTGATGACAAGACATGTCTGTAATGTACACCATTGATGACAGGACATGTCTGTAATGTGCACCATTGATGACAAGACATGTCTGTAATGTACACCATTGATGACAAGACATGTCTGTAATGTGCACCATTGATGACAAGACATGTTTGTAATGTACAACATTGATGACAGGGCATGTCTGTAATGTACATAATTGATGACAGAACATGTCTGTAATGTGCACCATTGATGACAAGACATTCTGTAATGTACACCATTGATGATAGGACATGTCTGTAATGTGCACCATTGATGACAAGACATGTCTGTAATGTACACCATTGATGACAAGACATGTCTGTAATGTACACCATTGATGACAAGACATGTCTGTAATGTACACCATTGATGACAGGGCATGTCTGTAATGTAGTCCATTGATGACAAGACATGTCTGTAATGTACACCATTGATGACAAGACATGTCTGTAATGTACACCATTACAATATTCAAAGTAAAAAAAGGCGAAATGTCTATGGTAATTATATATAACAAAAGATATATACATATATATATATATATATATATATATATATATATATATATATATATATTGTTACGGATCCTTTTAATGATGATGCTTGTAGAGGGTGTAATAAATCAGACAACACAAATCACGAAGTTAACTCCAGTGAAGTAACATCAAACAATCATTTAATACTTGAACATGAACTGACATAAAGGTAGAATCAGGAGGAGTACAAAAGCAAACTGTAAATATGCATCCATCTACATAGATGCCCACAGCTAGACTAACTATAAAACAAAGCATGTGCTCCCAACTGTCGGTTAATATACGTCATTTGTACCAAATGACGTATACACTAAAGCTCCCAATATTTACACTCAAGATGGCGGAATGACGCCATAGATACTGCGGTGGGCGGAGCCTAGCGAATTGCGTCATCAAACTTAGACTATATTATTTCTCCACACATATATATATATAGTTAAATATAACATGCATTTCATTGATTAAAAAACAGGACTTGTCTTTTAAAAAATAGGTTTTACCCCTGTTCTATAGCTGAAATCAGCATATGTTTATAAGTTTATAACGAATTGATATAAAATCTAAATGTTAGACTTTCCAATGCTACTGAGACCAGTCAACAACTCTATACTGAGACCAGTCAACAACTCTATACTGAGACCAGTCAACAACTCTATACTGAGACCAGCCAACAACTCTATACTGACCCCAGTCAACAACTCTATACTGAGACCAGCCAAAAACTCTATACTGAGACCAGCCAACAACTCTATACTGAGACCAGTCAACAACTCTATACTGAGACCAGTCAACAACTCTATACTGAGACAAGCCAACAACTCTATACTGAGACCAGCCAACAACTCTATACTGAGACCAGCCAACAACTCTATACTGAGACCAGTCATCAACTCTATACTGAGACCAGTCATCAACTCTATACTGAGACCAGTCATCAACTCTATACTGAGACCAGTCAACAACTCTATACTGAGACCAGTCAACAACTCTATATTGAGAGTGAACAGCAGACGAGACGACCATTTTTTGACACATCTAAAACGAGAGATGTATTTGTATCATAAAAAGAATTGTAATATTAACAGATTACTGTATCTTTGCTGGCAAAGATTTATTTTTGATGAAATATGATTACATAGGAAGTAAACGTTTAAGGAAAGGTTATATATATATATATATATATATATATATATATATATATATATATATATATATATATATATGAAATAAGGTCATGCATATTGTCAATAGGGTTACACATTTCTTTAGTTCCAAGAAATTGAATGGCGACATCATTAATTAAAGTTCGGGCCTAATGTTGAATATAATTTGAGATTTGTGGAATGAAATCAATGTTTTCTTACTAGAATCTAAGTCAACTTTCTTAATAGAGCTCAAGATGAAATATTGCTTGTTGATTAAATGCATCTTAACGTTAATTTGAATTATTTCACCAAAACGCTTTCAAAAAAAATTGAACCAGATGATTAATATTATGTTTGGTAACATAAGAGTATTTCATATTAACCTCACATTTTAATTAGCCCAATAAATAGCAACAATTGTGCGTTTTGATACATTTAGTATAAAAAAAAGTCGAGAGATTTGATGCTTGAATTTAATAACCACGTTTGGGATAATAATTTACGACTCCATAATAATTCAACAAAAGCATATTGCGTGCCGTAGAGTTATCTACAAACAAATATACAGCTTAGAAAAAAGTAGCATCATGTTATTAATGTTTGTTTTGATACCTAAGTACCAAAAATAGAATGAGTACCATATAAATGAACGGTTTCACACACAAAAAAGTAATATAAGTTACAATTTACTTGAAACCAACGTGCTCCAACCAGTCAGAAAATACAACACTCGACCTACACACAGAGATAACTATATCAGTCATGTTAGACACTAACATACAACAGGACAACGACAAAGCAGTTCAACCGACCGCGGTAGGCTGACATTGTTGTTTTGCTTCAATGACTCGGTAGCTAAAAATAGAACAAATATTTATTGATTATGTCATTTCTATGTAGTCCACAATACGCACGCGTGTGATGTGCAACTGTTGAATTTGTCGTTGCACACTTACTGAAAATTCATATTTTCAATAACATATTACCAGGATTAATTCTAACAGTAGCGTCTTGAAATGTTTTCACTGTACAAAACAATCAATGACTGACTTAGTCATCTACTTAGAATTACCACATTAAACATTTGGAATTTCCTACAAAACTCCAAAGTCAATATGAAAAAATTTAAACAAAAATAGAACCTACATAAATACTAATCTATTCACAGAGACGCAATTCGGGTATTGACCACTAGTCATTTGTTACAAGTTATCGTTACAAATAATCATCTGAGAGAATGTTGACTGTAATTAATAAAACATTTTAAAAGAGCAGGCCTATCTTTAACGAATTGAAATGAATGAATCTACATTATATTCAAAATGGAGAGAAAACATGTAGAAAAATTTGTTGGTTTCTAATGAATTTAAAAATATATCTATTGGTAATAACTTCCATACCTTGGCAAATAAATACTTGATATGTATAGTTTTGTATAGTTTGAGTGTATGACATGGTACCATTTAATATTATCACAAAATGAAACTGACCTAATTTAAAAGACGCGATACATATTTTGAAAAATATAAATAAACTTAAAATCACTAGTGACCAATATACTACCACATCTTAAAGATAGTGTTGACTTAATGAATGGACCGCTCTGACATATTCTGCTGGAGGACAGAGACATACGTCGTTGACCCATTTAACGTCTGTCAGCAGGTCTGTGTGTATTAGGGTTATGACTTTTTTGTAACCTCATATTTACATGGCAAGAAAAGGTGACTTTTAATGAGTGTATTATGACACAAATAACCTTTTCTGAAAATATTTGACAAACCTTCCCCACCAAACCATAAAACGAATATTATATATTAATATATATATAAAACAACATTGTAATGGAAAGTTACATAAGAACAACAAGTGCAATGCATGTAAGCATGAGTATAGAGATGTCCAAAATATGAAATGATAATAAAGGACAGCATAGGAAATATAAATTGCGTTTTATGCTTCATCATTAGTGAGAATAAAACAGTTAATAGTGTCTTTGAAGTCTCACAACGTGGAACAATATCTTGCATTATTTGTATAGCTCTTTCTGCATAGTAGTTACTTCGTTCTATATCAGGTATTGCTTAATCTTCACAGACCCAGAGCCTCAAGAAGCATCTTTCTGCTTCAGTGTATCTATGCAAAACAGGTGCTAAAATCTCTTTTCCTATTTTCCAGTCCCTTTGATCTGAAAACCATACTTCAGACCATGCATGTCCTCGCTATGAAAGTACACACAAGTTCAAATTTCTCGTTTCTATTTTCCGGAATGCCAGAAGTGTTAGTATTGCACTTGAATTCCAACGAGCACTACTTAAAGCGGTCAGTCTCTGGAAGTGAATTACTGGAAAGGTTTTATTTCATTCGTAATAGTGAAATACTTGCGTCAAATGATGAAAGAACATCCTTTGTTTTCTCACATGATTTCTGAACTACTATCTTGAGAATCAAGTGCCTCTTTAAGTGACTCGTAATTTGCGCTAATTTCAGCAACAAATGGATAAGAAATGTTTGGACTAGACGTTTCCCTGCCGAAATCAGAATCCATAGCATGCTTGAGTACTAGGCCTAAAACATGAAGCTGGCAGCCTATGTACTGAGGGATTTGTCCACTGTTCTGTTGACAGTAATTTTGCAGCTTGCGTACCACACCATTTTTGCTGCCAGAATTTGTATTCCTTGTATCGCAAATAATTACTCGAATACATGAATAGAGTTCGTATTCAGCTAGAACAGCCCTATTCGCTGTAAATATTGTCTCTGCTTTTCCATTTGTCAGAGACAATATGGCTAATCGAATTTCTTTTTCAACGTTTTTCAGTAAAACAACTTGTTTTTCTCCTTCTATTCTTTTTCTGTCAAAATGTATGCACCATTCAAAATTTTGTAAGCTGTTTTTATAAACTGCAACTTCAACAAATCTGATTCTTTATAGGTTGCCTTATACACTCCTGACTGCGAAGGAGCTTCAATATTGGTAACGTCTGTATTAGCAGGTCTGTGTGTATATGTGGTAACGTCTGTGTCAGCAGGTCTGTGTGCATGTGTGGGAAGGTTTGTCTGAATGTGTGTAATATTTTTTATTTCATTTTCTAACAGTGTAATGTATTGATATACATCTAACATTGGCAGTGTAAGATATTAAGATACATCTGACAAGACATTCTAAGATACTTCAATACATCTGACAGAGACAGATATTAAAATATAGGAATATCTGATTAAAATCTCGAGTTGAATGTTTCATTTTAAAACTCACAAGAAAATGTGATCGACAACTGAATAATGGTATTTACACAATAGTTGTTCATTGTGTACAAAGTTCCACACATCTGCATTTTTTCTTAAGTCCTAAATTTTCTCTCTATGGCCCTGATTTTAAAATATAATACAGGTTCATAGGGATTTATTCACATAATACAGGTTCATAGGGATTTATTCACATAATACAGGTTCATAGGGATTTATTCACATAATACAGGTTCATAGGGATTTATTCACATCATACAGGTCCATAGGGATTTATTCACATAATACAGGTTCATAGGGATTTATTCACATAATACAGGTTCATAGGGATTTATTCACATAATACAGGTTCATAGGGATTTATTCACATAATACAGGTTCATAGGGATTTATTCACATAATACTGGTTCATAGGGATTTATTCACATAATACAGGTTCATAGGGATTTATTCACATGAACTTATGAAAACGAACAATCAACTTTAATCTCCCTTACCAGACCTAAATGTACCAAGGTAATGCAACCTTCACTTAGCTATCCTGGTATTCCATCAAAGATGTAAAATTATTATTGATGAAAATACATTGTATTGTAATTATGTAACAAATTATTGGGCTAAATGTACAGCAGTTATTACTGATAGAAACATTGGACTAATTGCACTACTGCAAATTTATCAGACGAGTGAATTATTTTGCTGTTAATGTTTTTTTTTATACTTCTTCGCTTATTCTAGTAGTTTAATGGGTTTTGAATTACATGTCCCGGCGTCCCGATATGATCGGAAAATGTCCCTGAATTGTAAAGGGAATGTCCCTAAATTGTAAGATGTCTGTCTTCTTAGTCCCGTTTTCTGTCGAACAGCGTCTTTTAACTAAACCCCTTCCAAGTCATTTTTGTCCAATATGACTTCTTTTTTCAAACTTCATACTAATAATCACTGGCATTTTTAATTGGCTTTTCTAACATTTGTACAATTCATCATTTTTTAATGAACGAAAGAAAGAAAGAAAAAAAAAGCAAGAAAAAAGGTTTCTTAAAATTGTATGAAAATTTTCAAAGCTATTTGATAAAGTTCTATTTGATAAAGTTCTGTTTGATAAAGTTCTATTTGATAAAGTTCTATTTGATCAAGTTCTATTTGATAAAGTTCTATTGAATAAAGTTCTATTTGATAAAGTTCTATTCTTTAATTTAAAGTTTAAACTACACAACTTTTAACTGTTAATTTAAAACTATTACGATTCGATTGATCCTTTATATTTATGACGTATTTAATAATTAAAATTTCACTGTGAAAGTATTAATAAATAACAACACATTCTTGTTTGTTTAGTCCTACCTGGTGCATTCTTTTTTCAAAGGCCAACTAGGCAACATTCAAGGGCCTCATCGCCCTTCCATTATTCATGTCTATTTAATGTGTCGCTCAAAGGGACCAATGGGTACTTGTGCATAGAACCCCAAATTATCACTAAAGTATCACTTAAAGGAATTGATTCGGATACATTGAAATATAACCCATAATGTGTACTAACGAGCAAGCCCATAATGTGTACTAACGAGCCAGCCCATAATGTGTACTAACGAACCAGCCCATAATGTGTACTAACGAGCCAGGCCATAATGTGTACTAACGAGCCAGGCCATAATGTGTTCTAACGAATCAGCCCATATTGTGTTCTAACGAACAAGCCCATATTGTCACAGTATTAACCAATTATTGTTTTCTTTCTGTACAATTGACTGGCATGTGGTTACCACTTCATCTGTTCAAAGGGTGACCTCTGAAAAATCTGGCTATCATTCTTTAAGAGATAAACATTGTGTACTTAATTGGACTTTCATCATTTAGATATAAAATTGTTTTTAACCGGATCTATTAATGTTCAAGGAGGTTTTATTCTGCTTGTTTTTATATGATGAATTTATCATAATTTTGATGAACTGAATTAGATTTTTAAAAAAGTAACAAAGTTTCATTTCAGTCTTTGAGACCCTGTGGTACCGAGGACATGTACATAAGCCTCGAAATTTCTTTAAAAAATCTTTTTTTTTTCAATTTTGTGGTATATTTAATTTTTGAGAAATTTAAGCTATATTGCACTTACTCAGAATGCTACAGGACGATATTTATTAGTCTAATAAAAGCGTATATCGCCTTTTGACGACGTTAAGGCCTTTACTGGCATGTTTTTAAATACAAATTTAAGCTTCATTTACAGAAAGTTTATCTCATTATTAATTGTAGATATTTTGTCAATGAGTTCACGAAAAGTTAAAATAAGATTTTAAAACTCATACGTCACAAGCCTAGAAATGGACATGGTCACGTGTACTTCACCACTCTCTGTGTTGGCTGTGAAAAACAATAGACATCTTCATTTGTGTGACAATAGACATCTTCAGTTGTGTGACAATAGACATCTTCAGTTGAGTGACAATAGACATCTTCAGTTGTGTGACAATAGACATCTTCAGTTGTGTGACAATAGACATCTTCAGTTGTGTGACAATAGACATCTTCAGTTGTGTGACAATAGACATCTTCAGTTTTGTGACAATAGACATCTTCATTTGTGTGACAATAGACATCTTCAGTTGTGTGACAATAGACATCTTCAGTTGTGTGACAATAGACATCTTCATTTGTGTGACAATAGACATCTTCAGTTGTGTGACAATAGACTCTTCAGTTGTGTGACAATAGACATCTTCAGTTGTGTGACAATAGACATCTTCAGATTGTGATAATAGACATCTTCAGTTGTGTAATAATAGACATCTTCAGTTGTGTGACAATAGACATCTTCAGTTTTGTGACAATAGACATCTTCAGTTGTGTGACAATAGACATCTTCAGTTGTGTGACAATAGACTCTTCAGTTTTGTGACAATAGACATCTTCAGTTTTGTGACAATAGACATCTTCATATTGTGATAATAGACATCTTCAGTTGTGGGACAATAGACATTTTCAGTTTTGTGACAATAGACATCTTCAGGTGTGTCACAATAAAAAAACAAAAAAAGATAGAGTAAGGAGAGAAAGAAAGAGTATAGATTAAAAGTAGTAACTGTTAACACAAAAATTAGTTGGATTTTAATAACCTGGACTTATGTGTACAGAACAAATCTTGTGTTTGTGTTAATGTGTTTTTATTCAAATTAAATAATATTTTACTTAAACTGAAAACACTATGAGGTTCTCATTTGTAGCTCTGATTTTTATGAAAAAGTATATTATTTTTTTTTAGATTATTTAAATTATATTATTTTATTGCATTATTGTGTTATTAAAACGGTACTACACTTGGTCTGACTATGTTTATTTCTCAAAAAAATCATATTTTGACCAATTTTTAAAGAAAGTGCATATTTCACCAATAATGAGAATATGCATTTCTTCAGGCACAACAGATAAGATCTAAAGGTTAAGAGGCAAATTAGAAAACTCAGTTTTCAATTTATGTCTTTTCTCAAATTACTAGATATTTTTTCCCATATACTAAACACTAGTTAAACATTTTTGTCCTCGTTTTGTCTGTCTGTCTGTCATCACCCTAGATCTCAACAACCATAAGTCCTAGACCCATGATGTATATATCATTTTGTAGGTCTTGGCCTGCCATGTGTGCATCAAAAGTCCATTTTGCGATCTGACCTCTGAGGGCGGAATAAAAGGGCTAATTAAGTACCGGTTTTACTATATTAACAAACGAGCGCCCTAGAACTCAGCAACCATAAGTCCTAGACCCATGATGTATATATCATTTTGTAGGTCTTGACCTGCAATGTGTACATCAAAAGTCCATTTCGCGATCTGACCTCTGAGGGGCGAATAAAAGGGCTTATTAGGTACCATTTTTTACTATATAAACTATATTAACAAAGGGGCGTACAAAGGGGCGTAACTCATTATTTATTTTTGTAACAGTTATTCAACATGACTTACTTCCCTTACTTTTTATAAAACCCGTAATACATAACACGCAAATGCGCTAAAACGCCCTGTGTCCAAGATTGGAACAAGCTTAATTGCTTGTTTTATATCCCAAGGCTTTAGATTAGATTTCTTTTAATGAACAATTGAGTCTATGAATAATTAATGTTATATAAATAGGTGTCATCAGAATTTTTAAAGACTTAAAGAAGTACATGAATATAGAATCGATACATTTGTTTTAAATGAAATATTTTGCCGCTCCTAATGACGCCGACCGGGTTTTTTGCAACACATTGCACCATACTGCACCCAGGCACGCCGAGAAGGGGGTCCGCATCTGTAAGGGGGCCCGGCCGCCCCGAACGTGTACATTTTTTCACGACTCATTGTTTATTGAGGGTACGTCGATGACAGCCGATAGCAGCCAATCCGAACTAGGGCTGTACCGGAATTCGGCTCCGAATCCGGCTCCGGCCAAAATCCGGCTCCGGATCCGGCAAAATTTTTGGAATTTGGCCGGATTTTCAGCCGGATTTCTGTCTTACTTTACTGTTAACCTTGTTCTCCTATTATCGCCCAGTGAACACTAAACACATTTTTATGGCTGTTAACTGTTTATCTTGTTCTCCAGTTATCACCCAGTGAACACAAAACACATGTCTGTAGCAGTTCCATTCAATGTTATATCGCCCGTCTCAGTGAGGTGGAGAAGATATGTATAACATACCTTCTCCACCTCAGTGGCCGGTCTTATAAAGTTGTTTATTTTGTCTTTCAATGAGAGAGTTAAGAACTTTTTTTTTGTTTGACTAACAATATTTTTTTGAACAACGAAAATTTGATTTGTTTTTGCATAAATGCCGCCATTTTGCCAAAATCCGCCATTTTGTCGGTTTCGGTTCGGTTAATTGACAAACCGGTTAACCGTGAACACCCCTAGTTTAGAGTTCACTGGGTGATAATAGGAGAAAAGATAACCAGTTGCATTCTGTTGATTTTTTCAAACTATCTACAAACTTTAAATTATCCTTCATTTTCATTATACAAAAACAATTTAGAGGTAAGTAAATTTAACTGTGATTTTAAAAAAAAATCAATTTTTCATGAGGTTTATCATATTGATTGAATGTTCTTCCGGTAATTTGGTATACCGGTCTCTTTAGCAACCTTAAGGGGGTACGGAATGAAGGAATTGAAAAAAAAAATTTCAAAATCGTTTTTTTTTATTTCATATTCACGTGCTATTACCAATCTAGATTATGATGATCTTAATGATTTTACTTCCGGAACACTATAAATTACTTTAAAATGTATTTGAAAATCGGTAGTTCATTACAAAAATCATTAAATTACCATTATTATGCCAATAGCAACGATTTTTCTACAGATGAAACTACACATTCTCTTCCGACACATTATATATCATTGTATGCGGTCTGATGACCTCGTTATGAATGACACAGTTTCATAAGCTAAATATAGCCTCAGCTTTTGGAATCCCACGTTACAAACAGTGATGTTTGACCTCATTCTAATAGATTATTATTTCATTGGACGGCACACAAATATTCCCGCAAAACAGCGCGAGGGTTACCCATACCCAGAATTCAATGCAAAAATGTCACATTTTGTCAACTCTTTAGCCTTACTGATCGCGAACCAGAATGAGATTGAGACATCTGAAGAATTGCCATTCATAAGCAACCACGTCTGAATATGTCTGGTGGCGCAAATCAATTCTTTGGGATTGTATTGACGAGTGTACATACATCAGCAAGTGCAACTAACAGTGAACAGCAGGAACCAAGAGGTATAGACATCGAACTGCCCAAGTATCTGGCTCAACCAGTGATTTAATCGGCAGGAGGATCCATTGCATTGGTGGAGACAGAATATGGAGCGTTTCCCTAGTCTTGCTGCAGTTGCTCGTAGGTACTTGGGTGCACCTCCAACAAGCGTTCCATCCGAGCGCTTGTTCAGTGTAGCTGGAGGAGTTCTGAACGAGCATCGTAGCTCACTGATGCCAGAGAATGCTGCTCGTCTTATTTTTTTGAAGTACAACTCGAAGCTGATCAACGAGTAGAATGACAGTTGACACACAATCGATTTGAATTTGAAAAACTTGAAAACTCTAGACTCTAGAGTATTTTAATTTTTACTTTTTAGTTTTTAGTACTACTTTTTTTGTTATTTACAGGAAAATGGAAATCAAATCAAATATCATTTGAATGATTGATTTACAGTTTTAATTACTATTTCGCCACTGTTGCCACTTTCCCAGCAGCTGATTACTATTAGTGATTACTGAGATTAGCCGAATTCTGCAAAATATCGTTACTATCGGATTTATTCTAATAATCTCCCATGTTATTTCTAATAAATTAAATAATAACAGCCCATCCCCCATGTTTTAAGTTCTGAATAGAATTGTATTTACCTGAGAGACTGAGACATCCAATAATCCCCCGTCCCAAACTTGGAGGGGGGGGGTCCAATCTATTCTGATATGTTTACAACTTTAATATAAAGTGACAACCGAATCCGGCTCCGGCCGGATTTGAAAAAATCAAATCCGGTACAGCCCTAATCTGAACGAAATTTAAAAATTCAGTCGACTGCTGAGGCTCGTTAGATCTCATAAACCAATCAGAGTGTGAATTGATGTATAAATATTTTTAGACATTACTTGAAATCTTAGTATGATGTGTGCCACCATAGAATTAGTCATAGAATGAAGATGAAGCGGTACCGGTGGAAAAAAATCATAGAGTTATGAATAGAATTTTCTAATATTTCTGTGGAAATTTATTCATAACTAACTATAATTATCTTTGGCAACGTTCTCACCTTGTGGAGGCCATAGTTTGAACCTGTGTGGCGTGCATTCGGTCGAGTGCTGAGCACAAGTGATAACATTCTTCGCACCAGTACAGAAATAGTACAATCTGTTCAGCAGCAGTCTGCAGAGATGGGAAATTTTGACTAGTGGCATCGGATACTCTCTTCACAATCCGTCAGAAACGCGCTGGTCAGCTCGTGTCGTATGTCGATAGTGTTAAGTCTTTCGCAGCGCATTTGCCAGGTATAATGACGGCGCTTACCCAATTGCACCAACTGAATTTGACACCAGAAACTCGCTCTGGTGTAGTCGGCATGATTTCATACATGTCTTCGTTCGAATCAATTCTGATGGCATCACTGTGGTTGAAAATTTTAAAAGCTATCAATTTTAGAAATTTGCTGCTGCAGGCAAGAGAAGCAACTCTTGATGTCGAAGCTGCTAATATTCTTGACCTCATTGGTGACTTAAAACTGCTTCGATCAAAGTCGGATGGGATATTGTCTGAGTGCAAACTTGTCGCTGAGAACTGCGGTGTTGAACAGTCCCTGTGTTTGGCAGAGACAAAACGCAAACGAAGACGACTATTGCCAGACAGAACAATTTTCGACGACAATGATGATCAGCAGGATCGACACGAATACTTCAAGCGTTCCGTTTTCTACGTCGTGATTGACTGCATGATTGCGAATTTAACAACACGATACGAAGCGGTGAAGAATTGGGATGAATTGTTCGGCGTTCGGTGGAAATATCATGAAATTTTACAGAAGACGTCCTCATCGCAGCCAAGTACCTGGCGGATAAATATGTTGTTGATGTTAGCGCCGATCTGTTGAATGAGTTGGCGCATCTGAAAACAATACACGTTTGCAAACCTCGGGCAGAAAAGTTTGTCGCTATTTGACTTGCTGAACCGTTTACACAATTTGAAAATCGATATACTGTTTCCAAACGTAGTCATTATGCTACGTTTCTTCTGCACTCTTCCGGTTACCGTTGCTCAAGCAGAACGATCTTTCAGCACATTGGCCCGAGTTTAAAATGTTCTGAGATCGACAATGTGTCAAGAACGCCTAACCAGCCGTGGAATGCTGGCAGTGGAAGGTCGACTTGCAAGAACGATTGACTACAACAATATAATTGAAGTATTTGCTAGAAGAAAAGCCCGCAAAGTTTTGTTGTAGCTTTCTCTCTGCATGTCGTAAAAGTCAGTTCTACAAAATTACATTGTTAAACTTGTGTAACTTTATCGGCGATAGTGCATTAACGGGGGCAAAGTAAAATAAATTTAGTTTAAAACTTTTTGTATACACTCTTTGTATGACTATATCCGGGATTGACTGTATTTTGACAAGGGGCCCGCAATGATGTCCTGCCCTGGGGCCCGTGTTGGCTTTCGGCGCCCCTGACTGCACCATAGTATTTATATACATTTTTATAAAAATGTTTTCTCGAAGAAATGTGTAAGTTAACTAAATACGTTACTGAACGCAAGATGACTTATAAAATTGCATGTACAGTCTATAGTAATCTAGTATAAAGTCATCTAGTCTAAAGTAATCTTATATAAAGTAATCTAGAGTAATCTAGTCTAAAACAATCTAGTCTAAAGTAATCTAGTCTAAAGTAATCTAGTCTAAATTAATATATTCTAGAGTAATCTAGTGAAAAGTAATATAGTCTAAAGTAATATATTTTAAAGTAATCTAGAGTAATCTAGTCTAAAGTAATCTAGAGTAATCTAGTGAAAAGTAATGAAGTCTAAAGTAATATATTCTAAAGTAATCTAGTGTAAATTAATAACGTCTAAAGTAATCTAAAGAAAACTTTTCAGAGTAAAAGGAAACATACACTATAATACAAGGCCCAATTACCTATAAAAAATATATTTTAATAAATAATTTACTTACATACAAAAATGAGTGGCAAACGGAAAAAATGTTGCACGTTCTGGTCAATTTATATTCTGTGGTAGCGATCAACGAAATGAGAGATCAAATTTGTATTACTGACGTCGGAATAGAAATAATTGAAAATTCTTACACGAAGTGATAATTCTTTTTAACCATTTATGTTTTGGTTTATTCGTGTTTTTCATGGTATGTTATTTTAATAAACTAATAAACTATCTGTACCCTGCAAAACCTTTTCATATAGTTATCTTCCCTTAGTTTGTTTGATCAGTAGGTTAGGTTACTTTTGGTTTCGGACAGATCGGACATTTTCATTTATTTATTTTTTTACAATTTAAAGATGCAATATGATGTAGAAATTTTTAAAAAATGGAATTATTTCACATTTTAGCCATTAGGTTTCATGTTTAAAAACCGCAGAAACTTTTCAAATTGTTGATTTGAAAAAAACATTTATCAAATCTAGATGCCGACAAGAAGCCATTTTGAATTCGTCATTCAAACTTTCAATCTAATGCAGACGTGAGACCGCTAATATTTATATAGCTGATTGGTAGTCTCAGTCCTGTTGGCAGTGTAGGTCTAGTAATGTAGTTCTTGCTGTCTCACTGGCTGTGTGCAGGTCTAGTAATGTGGGTCTTGATGTATGTTGGGGGACATACATTATTAGCTAATATATAGTTAATATAAAATTCAAATTAAATTTGGCAACATCTAAGTCAATGAATGGTGTAAATAAATTACCTGGTTGTGATGATAAAGAAATATAACAAGAAAAGAAGATAACAAACTGTATGCTAGATGGTGTACAGTGGAGAGAGGGCGTCCTCCATCGGTGGAAGGGGGGGGGCTGTCGGAGTAGGCACTTTGGATGTTCAGTTCAATGATACCTTTGAATACGAAATAAATCCGTATTAATTGTTTGCGAATTCTAAATTGTTCAGGTTTCGACTATTTTCACCCCTGTAAAAATAATATAAAATGTACGAATTTTTGCAAAAAAAAAAAAACACGATCTTTTACTAGAAATGTTCGTGTCTGACAACGCCGGAAATCACTCTTCCAACTGTTGGGGCGTCAACTGCTACGTCAGAAACAGAGATTTAATCAGAGATTGAATCAGAGATTGAATCATTGGGATTCTAATTAGTTTTGTATGAGTTTTTTTTTCCCCTTCATAATCATTTTAAATGGATTGATCCATTGCTTCATACCTACAAAACCTCAATTGTTCATTTATTTTATTGTTTCTATGGTGAGTGCCTGAAATAAACATTGTTTTCTACCGTTGGGTTACAATTAAAAAATAAATTAAAAATCTTAAATCGCGAATCCCCCCCCCTCGAGGTGCGGGACTCCCTTAGGTGTGGGCATAAAAGGCCGCTCCAGTGGCCAGTTCACTAAGGCGACTACTGGGCTGCTTATTTTAAGGATGTTGACTGTAATTGAATGGTAAATGACTTAATTTATGATTATATTTTTTAAAAATAAAAATGAAAAAAAATGCTTCAACTTATCAATATAGCATCGAAAAAAGATGCACTAAATAATACCAGATACTTTTACCAAACAATATTATAAACGGCACAATGAAAGCAGAATATCAAAGGTAAGGGACTAAAACCACACAAGAAATATGCAGGGCATTTGGATTTTATGGCATGAACGTATTCAAAGGAATATGCTATTTAATTCGATTTCCAAGTTTTCGACTTTTAAGGCGTACGGATTTTAAAACGGGGGCAGCACTCTAAACCTGGACGGAAGGGGGGGGGGCTTAAACCCAATTTACGCCACTGCTGGTATAGCTGTAACATGGTGACCTTGTCATTAGTTTAAAAATTAAAGACTCCATGTAGTGTTATAAAGATAAGATTATTAGGAACATTTGCACTGACATAGATAAGATAAAATGTACTGAGTACACGTGTCTTACTAACCTAGCGGTTTAAGGAACCAAACAAATGTAGTTTAACTGAAATATTTTAATAATATAGCATTAATTTAATGAAAATAGACGCCATAGAAACAAATCATCTTTAGTAACGTTGCATTCATGTGGAATTAAACTATACATGTATTGATATGATGCATCATAATTAACCAATGAAAGAGACATATGATATAGTATTATATATTATCAAAGAGAATAAGAAATGATGATTTAAAGAAGTTGTTAAGTTCAGCAGAACATACTCGCTAAAACTGAGCTCGTTTTCAGTGCCATGCCCAGTTTCTATTGGATTGTCTCCCCAAATATGCATTATTTTCTGTTAAAGAAAGGAACAAATCATGTTTTATAATTCTCAAAATCACGAATAAGTATTTTGCTAATAAAGTCTAAAAGTATTTTGCCAATAAAGTCTGAAAGTATATTTTGCCAATAAAGTCTGAAAGTATATTTAGCCAATAAAGTCTGAAAGTATATTTTGCCAATAAAGTCTGAAAGTATATTTTGCCAATAAAGTCTGAAAGTATTTTGCCAATAAAGTCTGAAAGTATATTTTGCCAATAAAGTCTGAAAGAGCGCTGACAATTTTGTCGAGATCGTGTATCTGATTACAACATGTGTTGCTCAAAGTATTTATGTAATTTGATTTGAATGTGTTAAAACTAATGCTGAATGGGATGGGGTCTTGAAGAGACCCCTACCTCCCACGATCATTGAAAGATATTTGAACTCCCGTCGCCAGCACACAAGTATCAAAGTAACTTAGATAAAAATGTTTTTGTTGTACCGTTTGAGCAGTTAAAACATGTTTTATTTCAAATAGTCTAAAACCGATCTTAGTCTGTTCATTATAGAAATATATATATATTGACACTTTCAACATTATACTTTCAGTCAGAAAATCAAATATTTAAGGGAGATAATATTCAAATTCTCACGGGAGAGATGGAAGGACTCAAAAGATTCACTTTTTCTCACCGAAACACGACCTTCATGTTGATATTGTGTGTGTGTGTGTTCGCGTGTGTGTGTATCTGTGTGTGTGTGAAGTCCCTGAAAGGTTGAAATGAAATCTCTTAGAGCCTATAAACCACCAATGGGACGGTTTTTATGATGCCCTTATTTGATCCCCGCCATAGTCGATAATGCAATGGTCATGGAGTTCCTACAAACTTTGATTATTCACTGCTGTACAGTTGAAAAAAATTGAGGGAATTTCTGCTGTAAAGTTTAATAAATTGATGGAATCACTGCTGTACAGTTAAGCAAATTGATGGAATTCTTGCTATACAGTTGAACTATTTGATGGAATTCTTGCTGTATAGTTGAACATTTTGTTGGAATTCATGCTGTACATTGAAAAAAAATTGATGGAACGTCTGCTGTAAAGTTTAATAAATTGATAGAATTCATGCTATACAGTTGAACAATTTGATGGAATTCATGATGTACAGTTAAACAATTTGATGGAATTCATGCTGTACAGTTGAACAAATTGATGAAATTCCTGCTTTACAGTTGAACAAATTGATGGAATTCCTGCTGTACAGTTGAACAAATTGATGGAATCACTGCTGTAAGTTGAGCTAATTGTTTTATTCAATGATATTTTTATAAACAATTTCTATAAGGCCTTGATCTTAATTCTAAACAAGAAAATGATCAGAATTTTTTTTTCAATCTTAATTATTTTTACTGGTTTCAACCTTTTTTCTTTTCTTTTCCTTCCAATCCATTAAATCTCCGGACCTTCTATAAATGTCCTTGACCAAGCGGTCATAGATCCACTTTAATTATCAATTAATCAAAGTGTATTACTGCAGGTCATTATGTAATATAATACATGATTCCGACTATCTTTACATGTGCTATCTAGAATGTATAGATAAGTTGGCAGACATTTGCTTCCCACACTTCTCTGCACGTTTACCGACATGTTTTAGACTCAAATCTCCGGAAGTTGATAAAATCATTATCACGCACGTTCACTGCATTGTTTTATCTTTAACAATATCAAATTTATTATACAAAGGCGTTTATATCACAACAGTAATCTACAAGCTGTTCTCACAACAATACAATTTAATGTTATTAAAATCAATATAGAATAATGTATGTTTATGTCACAATAGTAATGTACAAGCTGTTCTCACAACAATACAATTTAATGTTATTAAAATCAATGTAGAATAATGTATGTTTATGTCACAACAGTAATGTACAAGCTGTTCTCACAACAATACAATTTAATGTTATTAAAATCAATATAGAATAATGTATGTTTATGTCACAACAGTAATGTACAAGCTGTTCTCACAACAATACAATTTAATGTTATTAAAATCACTATAGAATAATGTATGTTTATATCACAACAGTAATGTACAAGCTATTCTCACAACAATACAATTTAATGTTATTAAAATCAATATAGAATAATGTATGTTTATATCACAACAGTAATGTACAAGCTGTTCTCACAACAGTACAATTTAATGTTATTAAAATAAATATAGAATAATGTATGCTTATGTACACACAGACGTGGTCTATTCAATTATAGTTTTTAAGTGAAAAAACTTGCAACAAATATGAAACAATGTTTCATTGAAGCATACTACTCAGACTTTTATCCCGCTAAGTCTATGGAAACGAATTCCGCCTTTGGAATTTTCTTTAGCTATGTTTGTTTTATTTTTTATTTATTTAATATTTTTTCAAGTTATAAAAGACAATCTAAGAAAGTCTGGGAAATAATGCACCAAGAACCTTAGGAAATCAAATAACAATGTCGAAAATATTTCTTTTACTCTTAATTATTTGGTCTGTTGAATGCCAGATCTGGCTGACTGAATATGACCAACACTTTCAGTTTATTTGTCCAGCTGGATAAACTATCAGAGCACTTACAAGTATCCATAACAACCACCATGAAGATCGTATATGGAACTTTACTTGTTCTGCCCCACCTCATGGAGCCAAGTTATCGACATGTGAATGGAGCGGTGAGTCTCTTTGTCAAACATAATATTCCGATTTCAAACGTTGCTATCTTATTTCAAACATAACATTCCGATTTCAAACGTTGCTATCTTATTTCAAACATAACATTCCGATTTCAAACGTTGCTATCTTATTTCAAACATAACATTCCGATTTCAAACGTTGCTATCTTATTTCAAACATAACATTCCGATTTCAAACGTTGCTATCTTATTTCAAACATAACATTCCGATTTCAAACGTTGCTATCTTATTTCAAACATAACATTCCGATTTCAAACGTTGCTATCTTATTTCAAACATAACATTCCGATTTCAAACGTTGCTATCTTATTTCAAACATAACATTCCGATTGCAAACCTTGCTAATTTATTATATACATAAGAATCTTATTATGTACGTAGCAATATCACTTCATTCTTGAAAACGTTATTTGATGAAATTTTTTTCAAATATAGTAATCATATTTTCATACATACAAATCGTACATTTTGGACTAAGTATCAAACAACATCAGTCTCGGTAAAAAAAAATCGAATAGTATTAATAAACGTGACATTACACCATTGAATGACATATCAACTCACCAACTGGTTAGGATTTCTAAGGATATCTCTTATGTTTGTACATAATTTATATTCTTAGAGGGAGTCTGTGTGTTTCACGTCGCCAACAAAGTTTCTCAGCCTCGTCCATT
The DNA here is from genome assembly GCA_021962125.1 of Bulinus truncatus. Taxonomy (NCBI): domain Eukaryota; kingdom Metazoa; phylum Mollusca; class Gastropoda; family Planorbidae; genus Bulinus; species Bulinus truncatus. The sequence continues at coordinate 569,079 of JAGDYQ010000216.1, forward strand.
AATTACGTCAACGACTAGTAGAACGGGGAGGCGGAGGGTCTCAAAATGTTTGACATGGGGGGTTAGGATGATTTGTTTTAATGTAAACCCTAACCCCACCACCCTTGTTAGCATTACAGTGTGTGTGTGTGTGCGTGTGTGTCTACCACACCAGCATTTATTGGCACCTATGATGAGTGTCTGCCATGCCTCTAAAGCTATGTATATAGAAATTGGTATAAAATACGCCATATTAATATACTACACTCCACAAATTAATGTGGGTGGGACTGGTTGTGATTTTGACTCCCGTGCAGCTCTCTACTCGACAACAGTAACAGCGTTTAAATGATAGCGTGCACGCACATCACCACAAGAAATCTTTAACGGGGAATCGTTTTGTGTTCTTTTAAATCTTGTTTACCCTCCGAAATTGTTTTAATAGCATGTTATTTTGTTATATATAAAATTAAAACAGTTTTATTTCATAGAATAATTGTATCAATCATTTAAAATAAATTTTTACTACGACGACAAATAGAACGCGTCATTTCGTATTATTATTTGACCGCGAATTTGTAATAGACTAAAAACAAAATGGTCGCTTTCTGTATTTAACAATTTTATTATAAACAGAATATCTGAAATAGAGTAAATAAATTTGTAAGGCTGTGGCTATACGGACCCGGGTCCCAATAAAATCCGATTTTTATTCGGATCCGTGGCAAATATGCACTAAGCTTAGCTATATTTAAACTTTATTAGTCCGCTTAGTGGAACCCTAGACACTGAGTGACGATTAAATCATACAATTCAAACAATTATACATAAAAAAAGCAATAATAAAGTTTATGTATAGCTAAGCTAAGTGCATATTTGCCACGGGTCCGAATAACAATCGGACTTTATTGGTGCGGGTCCGAATAAAAATCGGAGTTTATTGGTACCCGGGTCCGAATAGCCACTTCGAATTTATAAATAATAAATATAAATACTGAAGTCTTTAAAATATTTTAAATAATGTATCATTTTACTATTTGCTAATTGGATCATTGAAATAACTTTTTATTACTTATGAAAATGGCGACTAGTGAAACCTCGGTCGAAAATAATGATAATGATTCTGGATGCACTGAAAGGGTTTGTTTTTAGTAAAACAGACAATGCGTATATTTTTCAAGTTCCTGACTATTGGGGTGCGGCAAAATGTGCATAACTTTTTATCAGCGGCATGTTTGCGTGGCGCAATTACAAAAATTTTCGTCTCGTGGGATACTATCTTAATAGGGAGCCGGAGCCATGCTGGAGCCGTGCCGGAGCCTGAGCCGGAAAAAAAAATAATACAGAGTCCGCTTAGTGGAACCCTAGACACTGAGTAACGATTAAATCATACGATTCAAACAATTATAAAAAAAAATGTTAAAGTTTATGTATAGCTAAGCTAAGTGCATATTTGCCACGGGTCCGATTAACAATCAGACTTTATTGGGACGGGGTCCGAATTAAAAATCGGAGTTTATTGGTACCCGGGTCCGAATAGTCACTTCGAATTTATAAATAACAAATATAAATACTGAAGTCTTTAAAATATTTTAAATAATGTGTCATTTTACTATTTGCTAATTTGATCTTTGAAATAACTTTTTATTACTTATGAAAGTGGCGACTAGTGAAACCTCGGTCGAAAATAATGATATGATTCTGGATGCACTGAAATGGTTTGTTTTAGTAAAACCGACAATGCGTATATTATTAAGTTCCTGACTATGGGGGTGAACGCGGCAAAATTTGCATAACTTTATATCAGCGGCATGTTTGCGTGGCGCAATTACAAAAATTTCTGTCTCGTGTGATACTGTCTTAATAGTAAGCCGGAGCCGGAGTCGTCAAATTTGTGGGAGCCGGAAAAAAATTGGTGGCTCCGCAAGCCTGCTGAAGAGCCGCATACTGTTGTATAATATTTCATTAAAGAGCCACATACTGTTGTATAATATTTCATCAAAGAGCCACATATTGTTGTATAATATATCATTAAAGAACCACATACTGTTGTATAATATTTCATTAAAGAGCCACATACTGTTGTATAATATTTCATTAAAGAGCCACATACTGTTGTATAATATTTCATTAAAGAGCCACATACTGTTGTATAATATTTCATTAAAGAACCACATACTGTTGTATAATATTTCATTAAAGAGCCGCATACTGTTGTATAATATTTAAAGATTTGAGATGATTTCCAGTGTTATGTTAAGACTTGTTACTTAGTGAATGAGACTCGTTGATTTTTTTATATTAGTCAAAGTAGATTTTAATTATTTTGTTTCAAATATCAATGACAATATTTTAATATTTCTAACAGGCTATGTAAATCAATATGATCAGCTAGTAAATTACCAGTGTCCAGGTGAAGGCATGATCTGTGGAATTGAAAGTGTTCATGACAATCGCCATGAAGACAGGATATGGTCATATTTTTGTTGTGCTCCCATTGGTAATTTGTTGCATTCAGTTATTCACATTAATAAAACATGGAGTAAAATTATCAATCAAACGTTTAAATTAGCGTATTTTTTTTATTTTTTATTTTTTTTTTGGAGAAAAAATTAAATTTAAAATGTGCACGTTTTTTTAATTTGATTTAATAAAGTATATTTGTTAACATTTTAAAACCTAGATCTCTAAGACTTTGATGTAAGTAAATGTATTAAAATATGAAAGAATCACAAATATTACACTTTTTAAATCCCTTCCAACCCCAAAAGTTTTTTCCAGTGCCTCTTTTTGGGAAAGGGGGAGAAATTGGGGGCTTTTTCCTATAATTTTTTTTTTCCTTATTTCAGTGTTATTTCTGTATGACACAACGGACATAAATAGGAGTTCCGGTAGCTATGTTATGAAAAAATACACAGAGTATGGTAGTTATTCTCATTGGAAGTATGCTGCCATTGTTATTATCTTTAAATTTAAATGAGTCAAATATAAAAGTGAACAAACTGAACATTTAGATATTGATCATTTTTATTGTGACCCCCTCATCTATACATTTTTGCCCATATTAAACATTTCTACAAAGTCATCATACTCGTATTTCTACAAAATGTTAATTAATAAACTCGAAATTATTAAAATTGTGTAGCCTATTTTTATTGAGATTTTACACGCGTCTATAATTTGAGAACTCTCATTAAAACAGAACAGGTCCCATACATACTTGAGGACAAACCCAGAGAAAATGAAACATTAAAAGCAAATAATAATAATTTAAAAAATCAACGTTAAAAAAGGTTGTTTTTTTTTTGTTATTCATTTGTTTATTGCTACAAATATAGGGACATATTTAGTTCAGTATAATGTAATCCTCCACGATTTTGATTTTAGTAAAGATAATTTTATAAAATGAGTTATTTGTCAATAAATTTAAAAGATTTTTTATATATCGTCATTTGAAATTATTTTTTATTGTTAACATAATAAATATTAAAAAATGCAGTAGTATATAAATGTGATTATATATGGAGCATTTAAATCTAGTTCAAAAGTTTCAAACAACAACAGTTGGATGCCATCAATATTTTACTAAGTCATTCAATGCAAGGTTTTATATTTCAGGTTTCATTACTCATGGCTGTGAACTAACTCCGTATGTCAACACTTATGACAATTTGTTGAATTACAGAGTTCCAGATGATTATATACTAAGAGGAGTGGACAGTGTCCATGACAACCATCATGAGTAAAAACCTAACATTTTAATTTCAAACTATTTTTGTATTTTCCAGTTCAAAGTCAATCGATGTATGCACGCCTCATTAAATCTGTCTATGTAATCTGATCTATATATTACTCAGTCATTTGACCTGATATATCTATCTATGTACTCAGTCATTTAACCTGATATATCTATCTATGTACTCAGTCATTTAACCTGATCTATCTATCTATGTACTCAGTCATTTAACCTATCTATATATCTATGTACTCAGTCATTTAACCTGATCTTTATATCTATGTAATCAGTCATTTAACCTGATCTATATATCTATGTACTCAGTCATTTAACCAGAACTGTCTATGTACATAGTAATTCAACTAACTATATAAGTGTATTACCTAGTTATACATAGTCATTGTGTATTACATAGTTATACCTAGTTCATGTGTTTGACATAGTTATATATAGTCCATGTAACACTAAAAAGTTCAATAAAAAATGTAAGATCACGTGAAAAATCTCAATTAATTTAAATAATGAATAATTTTATTAAACACAGTACCTTCATTGATAATAATGAAATTACATCTTTTAATTTTCAGAGACCGAATCTTCAAGTTTGATGTATGCAAGTTTGATCCAATTGATGTTGTTGGTTGATCGAGCCTGTTGTTAGTATGAGTTTTAATAAATATGCATTCATTTTTAAAAATTATAAGAGTTTACAATTGGCTTGTCGTTGTTATGTCCAACTGGTAATTTGTATTGTTCAACTGATAGTTTGTTATGCTTAACCGGCAGTTTTTTATGTTCAACTGGTAGTTTGTTATGTTCAACTGGTAGTTTGTTATGTTCGATCGGTAGTTTGTTATGTTCAACTGATGGTTTGTTATGTTCAACTGGTAGTTTGTTATGTTCAACTGGTAGTTTGTTATGCTCAACTGGTAATTTGTTATGTTCAACTGGTAGTTTGTTATGTTCAACTGGTAGTTTGTTATGCTCAACTGGTAATTTGTTATGTTCAACTGGTAATTTGTTATGTTCAACTGGTAGTTTGTTATGTTCAACTGGTAGTTTGTTATGTTCAACTGGTAATTTGTTATGTTCAACTGGTAGTTTGTTATGTTCAACTGGTAGTTTGTTATGTTCAACTGGTAGTTTGTTATGTTCAACTGGTAGTTTGTTATGTTCAACTGGTAGTTTGTTATGTTCAACTGGTAGTTTGTTATGTTCAACTGGTAGTTTGTTATGTTCAACTGGTAGTTTGTTATGTTCAACTGGTAGTTTGTTATGTTCAACTGGTAGTTTGTTATGTTCAACTGGTAATTTGTTATGTTCAGCTGGTAGTTTGTTATGTTCAACTGGTAGTTTGTTATGTTCAACTGGTAGTTTGTTATGTTCAACTGGTAGTTTGTTATGTTCAACTGGTAATTTGTTATGTTCAACTGGTAGTTTGTTATGTTCAACTGGTAGTTTGTTATGTTCAACTGGTAGTTTGTTATGTTCAACTGGTAGTTTGTTATGTTCAACTGGTAGTTTGTTATGTTCAGCTGGTAGTTTGTTATGTTCAGCTGGTAGTTTGTTATGTTCAACTGGTAGTTTGTTATGTCCAACTGGTAATTTGTTATGTTCAGCTGGTAGTTTGTTATGTTCAGCTGGTAGTTTGTTATGTTCAACTGGTAGTTTGTTATGTTCAACTGGTAATTTGTTATGTTCAACTGGTAGTTTGTTATGTTCAACTGGTAGTTTGTTATGTTCAACTGGGTAGTTTGTTATGTTCAACTGGTAGTTTGTTATGTTCAACTGGTAGTTTGTTATGTTCAACTGGTAGTTTGTTATGTTCAACTGGTAGTTTGTTATGTTCAACTGGTAGTTTGTTATGTTCAACTGGTAGTTTGTTATGTTCAACTGGTAGTTTGTTATGTTCAGCTGGTAGTTTGTTATGTTCAACTGGTAGTTTGTTATGTTCAACTGGTAGTTTGTTATGTTCAGCTGGTAGTTTGTTATGTTCAACTGGTAGTTTGTTATGTTCAACTGGTAGTTTGTTATGTTCAACTGGTAGTTTGTTATGTTCAGCTGGTAGTTTGTTATGTTCAACTGGTAGTTTGTTATGTTCAACTGGTAGTTTGTTATGTTCAACTGGTAGTTTGTTATGTTCAACTGGTAGTTTGTTATGTTCAACTGGTAGTTTATTATGTTCAACTGGTAGTTTGTTATGTTCAACTGGTAGTTTGTTATGTTCAACTGGTAATTTGTTATGTTCAACTGATAGTTTGTTATGCTTAACCGGCAGATTTTTATGTTCAACTGGTAGTTTGTTATGTTCAACCGGTAGTTTGTTATGTTCAATCGGTAGTTTGTTATGTTCAACTGATAGTTTGTTATGTTCAACTGGTAGTTTGTTATGTTCAACTGGTAGTTTGTTATGTTCAGCTGGTAGTTTGTTATGTTCAACTGGTAGTTTGTTATGTTCAACTGGTAGTTTGTTATGTTCAACTGGTAGTTTGTTATGTTCAGCTGGTAGTTTGTTATGTTCAACTGGTAGTTTGTTATGTTCAACTGGTAGTTTGTTATGTTCAACTGGTAGTTTGTTATGTTCAACTGGTAGTTTGTTATGTTCAACTGGTAGTTTGTTATGTTCAACTGGTAGTTTGTTATGTTCAACTGGTAGTTTGTTATGTTCAACAGGTAGTTTGTTATGTTCAGCTCATAGTTTATTATGTTCAACTGGTAGTTTATTATGTTCAACTGATAGTTTGTTATGTTCAACTGGTAATTTGTTATGTTCAACTGGTAGTTTGTTATGTTCAACTGGTAGTTTGTTATGTTCAACTGGTAGTTTGTTATGTTCAACTGGTAGTTTGTTATGTTCAACTGATAGTTTGTTATGTTCAGCTGGTAGTTTGTTATGTTCAACTGGTAGTTTGTTATGTTCAACTGGTAGTTTGTTATGTTCAACTGGTAGTTTGTTATGTTCAGCTGGTAGTTTGTTATGTTCAACTGGTAGTTTGTTATGTTCAACTGATAGTTTGTTATGTTCAGCTGGTAGTTTGTTATGTTCAACTGGTAGTTTGTTATGTTCAACTGGTAGTTTGTTATGTTCAACTGATAGTTTGTTATGTTCAACTGGTAGTTTGTTATGTTCAACTGGTAGTTTGTTATGTTCAACTGGTAGTTTGTTATGTTCAACTGGTAGTTTGTTATGTTTCAACTGGTAGTTTGTTATGTTCAACTGGTAGTTTGTTATGTTCAACTGGTAGTTTGTTATGTTCAGCTGGTAGTTTGTTATGTTCAACTGGTAGTTTGTTATGTTCAACTGGTAGTTTGTTATGTTCAATGTTCGCTGGTAGTTTGTTATGTTCAACTGGTAGTTTGTTATGTTCAACTGGTAGTTTGTTATGTTCAACTGGTAATTTGTTATGTTCAACTGGTAGTTTGTTATGTTCAGCTGGTAGTTTGTTATGTTCAACTGGTAGTTTGTTATGTTCAACTGGTAGTTTGTTATGTTCAACTGGTAGTTTGTTATGTTCAACTGGTAGTTTGTTATGTTCAACTGGTAGTTTGTTATGTTCAACTGGTAGTTTGTTATGTTCAACTGGTAGTTTGTTATGTTCAACTGGTAGTTTGTTATGTCCAACTGGTAATTTGTTATGTTCAGCTGGTAGTTTGTTATGTTCAACTGGTAGTTTGTTATGTTCAACTGGTAGTTTGTTATGTTCAACTGGTAATTTGTTATGTTCAAATGATAGTTTTTTATGCTTAACCGGCAGATTTTTATGTTCAAATGGTAGTTTGTTATGTTCAACTGGTAGTTTGTTATGTTCAACTGGTAGTTTGTTATGTTCAACTGGTAGTTTGTTATGTTCAACTGGTAGTTTGTTATGTTCAGCTGGTAGTTTGTTATGTTCAACTGGTAGTTTGTTATGTTCAACTGGTAGTTTGTTATGTTCAACTGGTAGTTTGTTATGTTCAACTGGTAGTTTGTTATGTTCAACTGGTAGTTTGTTATGTTCAGCTGGTAGTTTGTTATGTTCAACTGGTAGTTTGTTATGTTCAACTGGTAGTTTGTTATGTTCAGCTGGTAGTTTGTTATGTTCAACTGGTAGTTTGTTATGTTCAACTGGTAGTTTGTTATGTTCAACCGGTAGTTTGTTATGTTCAATCGGTAGTTTGTTATGTTCAACTGGTAGTTTGTTATGTTCAACTGATAGTTTGTTATGTTCAACTGGTAATTTGTTATGTTCAACTGGTAATTTTTATGTTCAACTGATAGTTTGTTATGCTTTACCGGCAGATTTTTATGTTCAAATGGTAGTTTGTTATGTTCAACTGGTAGTTTGTTATGTTCAACAGGTAGTTTGTTATGTTCAACTGATAGTTTGTTATGTTCAACTGGTAGTTTGTTATGTTCAACTGGTAGTTTGTTATGTTCAACTGGTAGTTTGTTATGTTCAACTGGTATTTTGTTATGTTCAACTGGTAATATTTTTATGTTCAACTGATAGTTTGTTATGTTCAACTGGTAATTTGTTATGTTCAACTGGTAGTTTGTTATGTTTGAGTGGTAATTTGTTATGTTCAACTGTTAATTTGTTATGTTCAACTGGTAGTTTGTTATGTTCAACTGGTAGTTTGTTATGTTCAACTGGTAATTTGTTATGTTCAACTGGTAGTTTGTTATGTTGGACTGGTAGTTGTTGTTTTTTTGTCAGTGGTGTAACTAGTGCAAGTGTCGTCTGCTTTAGGCGTAACCTGAAAATTTCTCCCCAATTCACAAATTCTAACATCTTAGTAGTAACAAAAAAATGAAAATTGGAAAAAAAATCGAATTGCCCTAGAATATAAACCAGCTGATAAATTCGAACGTCTTGTGATTTTAAATACAACATGTCCCAACAAATGTAAACCAAGTGAAAGTAATTAAATTAAACTTATCAAGACACATGAACATTATATTTTTTAATGACTTATCTCAACGTCCTTTTTGCTTTAATACTGGCGCGTCTTCCCTATACTTTCCATGGACATTTGTCAAAGTCATCATTTATTCATCAAGTAAATTAAAAAAAAATATTCTTACATATTCCTAGAAACGGATACATTCCAGCTAGCAGATAAATACAGTCGAATGTTTTATACACTGAATACTTTATGATACGTTCTATACATACCTGACTAGCAGATAAATACAGTCAAATGTTTTAAACCTGTATACGTTATGATAGTTATATACATACCTGACTAGCAGAGAGTAAATTATTCTCTGGTTGGGGGGGGGGGGCTCTACCATTATGCAAAAATAAAAACAAAATAGTAAAGCATTACGGCAGCCCTGCAGAGCCATTTTACTTTTAAAAAACCACTGAACATCAAAAAACTCAAAATTTCCGTTTAATTGAAACACAGTAAAGCCTCGGTTTAAGAGCATAATTTGTTTGGTGGCAGGCGCTCGTAAACTTACACCGTCATATATTAAAGTGAATGAAATGCTGGAAACTCGCATTGGTTCCAAAGTATTTAAAAAAATTAAAAAAAAATTTTTTTCAATAACATTAGGCAACATGTATTCAACATTACGTTTTAACCCATAATAGTCTGAAAATGTTCCTACTTTTTGTTTTAAGTTATGCAGTGGCTTTGAAAGCTTACTGCATGTGGTTTACATACAATTGGATGAGCTCCCTGTCTATAATGCTCCCCTCCAACCTACCCCGGAATTTAATTTAAAACATGAATTGTACAACTGATGCACCATAATTTAAAGTGTTTACTGAAATGAACTCTACAGAACCTAATGATCGAGTAAAACAATACATATGTGTGAACATTTTAGGATAAATTAACTGGTCATTATAGGGGTCGCATAGTGGACGAATGACCTCATTTTTAATCCCTTTTGGAAAATATTATGTGTAGATTGGGTAATACAGCTATACCGTCTTTAGCTCTGATTCTTAATTCTTCTTTTGTTTCTTGTTTGACATTTTTCGCGCCACTGAACATTTGTCTCTTTAAATACAGAAATAAAAAAGATCTTATTTGAATTATTGTGTGACATTCAAAACAGTTGTACGTTTCTCATCCAAAATAAAACTTATTAATAGATTCCCCACGTGTACTGAATCACGTGATTTGTTTGTTTTTGTTTCCAACAATACAGCAAGAATATACCTAAATCTGTAGATCTAAAAAAAAAATTTTCCCAAGAGAACGTTTTAATAAATGAATTGTTTTTATGAATCCAAAGAAACATTACGATCAGTAAATGTCAACAACAAAAAACAACTTGAGATTTCAGTTGCAGTTGTTAATGTTGCCGAATATAAACGTAGACTAATGTCTCCGACTGTTGATGAGACAGATCGTACTTTCCCCTTTCTTTCTCGACCACAAATTTAGAGAAACATTGAATTTCAAGAAAATAAACATGAAGAGAAAATTGATATGGAAGCGCTCGTTGTCGTGTTTCATTTGATTAGAAAGATTGTAGGTTTCATCAATCCAAAACACTGCATGTTTTGTTTTTGGTTGAGAAAGTGCATGCGATTAAATAGATGTTTGATCAGAAAGGTTTCATTTCTAGATGATTTTCTGTACATTTTTCTCGTAGGAACTAACATATAATGAGACTGTGAACCGTTACTGACTTGTTTATTCAAAAACATAAAAAAGCCATCTGTTGTTTTTTTTACAGGCTTCTTAGTAATTTAACAATAAAACTAGATCGTTTGAATGGATTAGCATTGACATGGCCGCACGTAGCCTATATAACATTGACATGGCCGCACGTAACCCTATATTACATTGACACGGCCGCACGTAACCTATCTGCCGCCAGGTTGTCAAAAGATTACCAAATAGGTCTAAAGATTTTCCACTTTTATTATGTAGATTAAAATTCTTTCCATATTGAATGCAGGGCCGCTTTATCAACTAGGCACAGTAGGCACTGTGCCTAGGGCCTACGGACTTTTCAAGGGACTACGAAAGCCAGAACATAAAGTGAAAACAAGTTCAGAATGCTAATAAAATTGTATAATGTTTGTATTAAAGTAACTGTATATAACAGTGTGAGATGAGCACCTGAGCAAGTCAAGCTGCAGTACTGTAGACCTGTTAATTACAGTATGTTAACTTTACAGCTCATTGTCTTAGTAAAGTCACATATGACGTCCTCAAAGTTTATTTAGATTTCAAATCGCAAAGAAGTTCGGCTGTGGATATATTCTAAAACCTGAAGGAAATCTTTAGGTGATAACAGAATATCTCACTGGTCGGTCCACGTTAACTAATTCTACTATGTTCTATATTTGCGTCAACCAAATTAGTTTTATCTTCATTTCTGATATGTTTAGTGACAGTCTATTCCACTGATATGTTTAGTGACAGTCTATTCCACTGATATGTTTAGTGACAGTCTATTCCACTGATACGTTTAGTGACAGTCTATTCCACTGATATGTTTAGTGACAGTCTATTCCACTGATATGTTTAGTGACAGTCTATTCCACTGATATGTTTAGTGACAGTCTATTCCACTGATACGTTTAGTGACAGTCTATTCCACTGATATGTTTAGTGACAGTCTATTCCACTAAATTTATCAAAGATCAACGTAATATTTATTACTTTGAATTGTTTTGTTAAATTTTACTTAAAGTATGCCCTGGGTACAATGAATGTATAAACACAATGCCCTGGGTACAATGAATGCATAAACACAATGCCCTGGGTACAATGAATGTATAAACACAATGCCCTGGGTACAATGAATGTATAAACACAATGCCCTGGGTACAATGAATGTATAAACACAATAATACAAACTTCAAGTGATATCTTCTACTTCACGAAACAAACAAACGTGTCATTCATTACACACTAAAGCTTTTATTTCATACATTAACATTCTACATGTTGTGATCATCTCTATCCTTAGGCTCACACAAACACATGGCCGTTTTACTTGCAATGTTTTAACAGCATTCTTCATGCAGTAAACATATGGCTGTACCATAAACTCTATTGTCACAAACTTTATTTCCAACAATACTACATCACAAATTGTTGCCCTTCTTGGTGCTCATGACTGACAGAGTGTATCGGTTCATTTAAATGTATTGAGACCAACGGGAAGACTTCAGTTCTTTTCAACATTTACTTGCCGTGTTTGCTTAATGATATCCATTTTTTCCATTATTAATAATTTATGTTAATATTTACAACCATCACATAAACGTGTTTCTCTATGTGACTATTGCCGCAGTTTCAAAACAGTTACAATACTTTAGTAAACTGTTACCACACAGTCACAACAGTTACTATACTTTAGTAAACAATATACGCTCACGCACATGAGGACTATAGAAGTGAAGCTCGCTGAGTGAGAACGAGCATTGGAGAGAATCAAAGGTTCAGCAGTTATGAGGTATTACTGAGACCCTATAGCGTTCGAAGTTTGCAGTTGGATTACAAAACCCTTCCACTCTGTCAATCACCAAAAGCACACTCGTAGTAAGTAGCCTGCCGTGTTGGCAGATGTGACCTAGTACAAATTACACCTAGCCTATTTGTCAGTTATGGCAGGAAAAACTCTCGCTTTAACTGTTCACCGCTTGTCTGACCAAAATGGGCAAACGATAAAAAAGAGATGGGAGCTGGTGTCGGTGTGGCAGTTTTTAGCCGGTGTCGGTGTCGGCTTTTGTAATATGTCCGGTGACGGTGTTAGCGCAAAAACCTGCCCCAATAAAGTGAGGGGGAAATACTAGAACTTTAATTAAATATTTCAGAACAACGTCAGAGAGTTCTTAGGAAATTCTAAATATATATTTTTTTTCTTTTTAAATAAATACTTGGTAAATCTGTTCATCGGCGATGGTATTATTTTCCAAAGCAAGATTCTCTACAGTACAAAGAATTGTCAAAATTAACAGAATTGTGACTGAAAGCAGATAGGAAGGCTCCTGGTTATGTTCACTCAATCATTGTATATCATAAGAAATGTTTAGTTTGAATTTATATATATATATATATATATATATATATATATATATATATATATATATATATATATATATATATATATATATCTTGGAGAAGGATTACACAAACCTATCCAGTCTTTTAGAACCTCAACAACTGACCTGTTTCAAATGTTCCTACAATTAAAGTTAACTCGCCACTAACACTCCCCCCTCCCCAACAGCTTAATTTCTCCAGCCTGACTGAAATATTTCCCCATCTACATTACAATGGCACTACATAAAATACTACAGTCCGTAGCTAGCTATTGAGGTCCCCCCCCACACCATTCTGAAAAGTGTGCAACCTTTAACAATATATAACATTTTTGACTACATATTTCAGGCTTAATTCGGGTGTAATATAACGATTCCTTCCTCTATTAACTGTTATATATGTAGTGTCTTCATACATCTTTCTCTCTCCTCTAAAAATAGATCTGGAATAACCATCTTTTTATCATTGTCTGTTGCCCTTGAGCATTCTGCATATTCTGAATTGCCACTTATAAACTTCCAAGCATCATTGCTCTAATGTTGTTGGATATGTCCGTATTTTGCAGTGACTTGCTTAGTCAATCGTTGACAATAATCTTGACCAATATTTCAGCATATTCCTGCACATAAATGAGAAATTAATTAAGGGTACGAATGGGTCGCTCCAGATTTAGTATAAAAATAGCATCCCCTGGCATATCTTGAAGTAGACCATACACTTCTGTTACTTTAATGTATTCACTAGAGCTACTCTTGATGTTCATTAGAGTGTTTTAAAAATTTTTTTCAAATTTAACAGCATAGGGCATTAATGGATGAGGATTGATGCAATAGGGTAAACCAGTAAAAATTTCAGTCAAAAAAGATTGACATTAACAGACTGCTCAAAGAGTCTCCTTCTTTTGGCATAATCGTAAGCCTATATAATGCAATTTTTGAGTAGATTTTTTAAATTGTCTTTGTAGTGTACTATTATTGAAATTTAAATTGTTAATTCCGCATTATTCATTCTGCATTTTACATTGCTGTGCGTTCTTTTTCTTCAGATTTCAGATTTAGAGTTCAATTGTAGTAATTAATATGGCATCTGTACCTCAAAAGACTTTCAAAACTAGATCTAAAACCGATGTCTGGTTAATTGGTCAATAGTTAGCATCTCTTGATTTAGTCACTTATTCTGACAGCCTACAAACTATGGTGCTCACTCTGCGTCGTTTATTTTATTACTTGAAGAGTCAGAAGTTTACTCTCTCTAAAAGCTGCTCAAACGTGATCGGTGAAGTTTTTGCTATGTGGTTTATAGCGCACATCCCAACGACACAGAAACCCAATGCTGTTGCTAAGCTGAAAGCAACCGTACGAGAGATATGTTAGGCTTGGCAAGAACAAAGGCCGTCGAAGTGATAGGCAGATGGAGTTGGAAGTTGAATTTTCCCAGCTGATGAATCAACTATTTGATGTTGCACATGCCAGGTGTAATGAAATCCCGAAATTGATCAAAATACAAGAAGACATTGCTTTCCTTGGAAGATCAGAGAGGGGATAGGTAAATGGTTATTGGTCATGAAGTTTTGAAATTTAAAAAACAACAGGCAAAGAAGCAGCGCCAGGATGCTGAAGAATTCTGGTGAAAAGAAAAGGCATTAAAGGAAACAGAAGATGTGAGGTCATTTTCTGCCCGTGATCCAACGAATGCGAATGAATCTGACGAGCCTGGGTATCATTTCTTCAACCAGGTATCGGGATGATCTTGATGCGGAAATCTCAATGAGCAAGTATCAACTATGTAGCATTGAAACACATTACAATACCGCAAACACACATCAATAAACGCCGTATTGTTGACGATCTTTGTTGCCAGTCTTGACAGGACTAAAAAACAACACCTCGTGAAGCGATGCACATAATAGCTCCTGCCCTTCCTGCTGCTGGTGTCAACATTGACACAGTATCACTGTCAACAAGTACAATATAACGAGCTAGAAAAAATGTTGGTCAATCAGTCACAGTAAACTAGAAAGAGATGTTTGTGCCAAGGCAGACCATTGAAGTTGTTCATTAGCGATGAAAAATTACTACCAGATGTTAAGTGGCCAATGCAGTCGAGCTTGAAGTTGATCGAATGCCAATTGTTGTGGTCTGGAGTGAAGGGTTGGAAAAGTTTCTGGCTATTCGAAGAACTTCCTAGATCAACTGGTAGTACCTGATGGTAAAGCTATGGCTTAGATAACTATATGAGTGGAAATGTGTCCCAGAATGGCTTGCTGGTCCTTGTTTTTGATTCAACAAGTACCAACACAGTGAGTTCACAATCAGGTGCTAGCAATGGTGTTATTCAGTGATGTTTGACAAATGCCTTCTATTTCTAGCATGCTGTCATCACATCTTTGAAACAGGTATCAGTGCATGCAATGTTTGACAAGTTGGTACGCAAATCATTTGACGACAAATTGATCATTGTTCAAATGTTTCAAGGAAACGTGACCAACCCTTGATACATCATGATTTGATGCTATTGATGTCCCCTATGTCCAGTACCAGAGTTGACAACAGTGAGAAAGTTTAGCTTTATGAGAGAAAAGCAGACATTATCGACTTCCCTCACACATGTCAGAAACTCAACCTAGACAGGTGGCCATCTTCGATGTTTCTTAACTTGACACTACTCAGCGTTTGTTTGTGTAATGATGATGCTGACGTTGATGAACCGGTCAGGTCATTTCAGTCCGCCAGGTGCCACTCATCGTTCCGGACGGATGGCTAAAGGACTTCTATTGGGCTGGAAATGTCATCCGTTTCGTGAGCAACTCAACCTCGCGCAGAAGAGCTGCAGTATCTCCGGCGTAGCATCCTTGTTCACCAGTACTATGCCTTGAGTGAAAGCCTTGTTCACTAGTGCCACCAGCAGCTGTGATGCACGCTGAATGATCTGAGCTGTCGTAGAAGTTTAGAGTCATATGATAAGGTCGACAAACAAATAGCAGACATGGCGCTTGAAGAAAGTGAGGAGGGCACTTGTGGTATTTGGTCTGAAGATTTGTATCGGCCTGTCTTTTTCTTTTCTGACAGTGTCTCAGATGACGAAAAGGGGAGGCCAAGATTATTGCATTGCGGAAGCCAAAGGCACCAAGATATGAGGAATGTTGATCCCACTTCAGTGAGTCACTTCAGAGGAAGAGTTTACCGATTTGTAACTGAAAATTCATTCAACTTGTTCACAGCCTGAAGAATTTAGATCTTTCTTGGTCTTCAAGTGTAGTCCATCTACTTAGTGCTAATGTCTGTCCTTATGCGAGCGCCAGAGAGAAGATCGGAGGGCTAAGAGTTGGTAAGTGATTGTGCTGAGTGGGGAGGGGAGATCGTGCGGCGTAGAGGCCTCGACTGTCGACTCGAGGATTCCTGGTTCGGAACCTCAATGGAGAACCTTTGGATTTTTCTGGTACTAATGAAAGAATCCCCCAAGTCCACCCAGCTGTAAATGGGTACCTCGACTTTCAGTTGGATGAGTAAGGTCGGCCAGAAGTAGTGTTAACGACATAATTCGCACGATAACCCCTTCATATGCTTGAGGTTATAGAAACAGATGAATTTTCACTTATCCGCCCCGATGGGCTCGTTAGGTTAAGGGAACTTTTTACTTTACTACCCTTTAATGAAAAGCTAAAGCAATTGCTGTCAAGCTGGAAAAAAGACCGAACAGTGTTCAATATTACATACGATGAAACACAATACACCAATGTTTATGATAATTGAATATCACTGCAACCAGAGAATCAACCCGTTAAGAAGAGCAAAAATACGGATTGTTAGGATGATATTTTAGAACGCTTTTATGACTAGGTAGCTAACTTAGATATGATTAGATATGACATGGATAATTGGAGCCGTTCAATAAACTAAACAAAGAAAATTCGCAGTTCTAAGACTATTTTAAAAATAAATAACAAAAAACATGAACAAAAAAACTTAGTGTTTGATAGCTATATATAAACAATAGACTGAATATTTTTTCCTATAATTTAATTATTGTAGATTAAATAAATCAAACCCCACCATTTATTCAGAAGGTATGCGAAAGTGACCGAATATTTTTTTTTTCACTCATTTCCTTTGAAACACTCTCAAGGAGATACGCCGGAGATCCTGCAGCTCTTCGCTGTGAGGTTGAGTTGTTCTCATGAAACTGGTACATTTTCAGGTAATAATTGCAAATGCTACCATTGCAACTTTTTTTTCGACCAATATCCTTTTGAACACTAGTAGCGATAGTGTATTTTATTTATGGAAACATTTTTTTTCTTTAATTATAAGTAGGCTATACTAATTGAGCAAAGAGCCAGTAACAAAAATAATTAGTATATTTATAGTAAGTTAAACAAATATGTAATCACCATAGCGCAAGATAATTGAATGTATATAAATATATATTGTTTGTTAAAAGTATACATTAAACATGGAGAAAAAATATGTAGCAAAAAAAGACTATTAATATATAATTAAATGTAATTTTTGGTAAATAGGTAGATATACAAACGCTGAAAATAATAGTTACTACTGTAGTCCCCTCTCCTCCTTTATAGTCATGCTGTATAATATCAATATTTATCTTATGTATAAAACAACCGACGGGAACTCAGTATTAGAGAATTACTGTTATATTACTGGAACAATTTATTAGTACACCATTATTATATTTACTAATAAACTACTAGTAAATAATTAGCTAGTACACCTATTAATACAATTAATAATATAATAAAAATAATATAATACTACTAATAATAATACTGGTACAATTATTTATACAATTTCACTTTGAGTACACTTATCATAATAATAGTAACAACGCTAGTAATAAATACTGGTACAATTACTAACCAAAAAATATCGAACAACTAACCGTGTCAGTTCTACTTTATTTAGTCAAATGACTGAATAAAATATGTTCAGCCAATTGTACAGCTTAAAACAAATCGTAGATAGCCTTAGAACAATGTAGCAAAATTGATGAAAGATTTTCTAAATTGCCGACAATTCCCAATTCCTGATAAACTCTCTTTTTCTGTTTTAATAGATTTAGGAGATATTCTACCCGTCAAGGCGGTATCAGACATGAGTCGGGCATCACAAAAACTATTGTGTGACAGGTTTTTTTTTGGAGTTCAGTTTGAGAGACAATTACTATCCAAAAAAGATCTTGGTATGTACTACTGCATGCCAGATAACTCTTAACTAGTTTTAGTATGTTGCCTACGGATAGTGTAATATGAGCCAGGTCTTTTGTATCAAGATTATAGAATCTTTGCGAGAATAAATTCATTAAAATGAAGGTAGTGTGATGTGTACGGACAATAAAATTTGAACATTTTCAGACTCTTATTAGTTAAATCGTTACAAATTAAAAATATTTTCACTTGGTTATATTTGGCATCATGAGGTTGAAATTTCTCATTACACTTGTTAAATTCCATCTAGCAAAAAGTTTCATTTGTGTTGACTAGTGTTATGAATATATATTTTAATATTTTTGTTTAATTTACTAAACGTCTTGCTATTGAATCTATGCTATGTTTTAGTGTGAGTCTGGTACCCACTTCTGCCTTCTTTGTGGAAATGGCATTGTCATTAAACTTAGTTTGCAATGATAAGGTTTCATTCAATGTAGACATCTCAACTTCCCTTTCAGGAAGGGATATCTCACACTGATCAGAGACACACATATAACACACATCCACTTTGAAATCGGTGATTTCAAGTGTTATATGTAAGTCTGTCTGATCAGAGTGTGTTATATGTAAGTCTGTCTGATCAGTGTGTTATATGTAAGTCTGTCTGATCAGAGTGTGTTATATGTAAGTCTGTCTGATCAGAGTGTGTAGTATGTAAGTCTGTCTGATCCAGAGTGTGTTGTATGTTTAGTCTGTCTGATAAGAGTGTGTTATATGTAAGTCTATATGATCAATTGAACCATCATAGTTAGAGATTACAAAAATAATGACTATTTGGTTTACAAAAAGAAGCTGAAATCAAACAAATAGTACAAAGACTTTATTGAAATGTTTTTGATATTTATGAAAACATTTGAAGACATTCATAACATAAAATACAAAAAACTATCAGGAAATTAAAGATTTAGCTGCCATAATAATCATTTTGATAGTTTTAATCTTTTTGCATCTCCCCCATGAGCATCAGATGATTGAGGTCGTTGAATGAGAGCACCAAGTACATTTTAAATATGTTCTGAAGTCATTGGCTGGTCTGGATCTAAACGCTGATTGCTGTCATCTTCTAAATATCTGAAGGGATGACACACAAATATAGAGTTAAAACATCTTTCTAATAATATATATTTCCCACAAGTTGACTTTATAAACAGATATGATATAAATTTATAAACACGATATAATTTATACATTTCCAATGACTATGCAACTTTCAAATCCACATATTACATGTACAAATAAAAAACAACCAAATAATAATAAAAAATGTACATATTTAATATATGTTAAAATTTCTCCTCAATATCAGTTAAACTACCTTCAAATTTTTTCCAAAAATATTTTAACAGAGAATTTTAACTAAAAACTTCACAGTTTTATACGGTGAAGCCATTATTTTTTATAAGAATATGAAATTTTTCAACATAAAAAGGGTTAGGGACAAAGTATTTATTAAGTCTCAGAATAAAATCATAATTATTAAAAAAATTAAGTGATCCAAGTTATACATGTACTAATAAAACCAGACTTAATAGGGAAGAAAACTCTACAATTAAAAATGTAGCTACTCACATCTTTCAAGTACGATATCCAAATTAATGCAATCCATAAAATATAAAGTAACATATAAACACACACACCCATTAATATCAAGAATTTATCAATTTCACAAAACAAAACAAACTGCAATAAGAAGGGAGGATTTCTAATCTTCTTTTAAGTATCAAAAGTCTGGAACAAGTTAATTGATCATGTCGGAGATGGGGGTCTCTTTGAGAAATTATTTAAAATTTCAATATGCTTAGTGAAAAATAATTGCTTCACTGCACATTAGCTAGAGAAATCATGATTTTAGAATAATTTTTTATGTTGTTCATTACAAAATTATATTTATTAGCCATAATATGAAAGAATTAGTAAAGTTTCTTTGGTTTTGAGCTTACATTCGCAACTATGTCTAAGGTTAATAATGCAATTTTTCCAACTGACTTCGACTGGACCAATTCTTAACATATGGTAACTGTTATGGTATAGTTAAGCAAATGACAGAAATTTAAATACACCAAAAGAAGACTTTCACACTGATACCAAATATGTGAAACCTTATGTTTGAATGGCAGCTTAAAGCATACATAAAAAACGATCATTATGGGAGACTTTTTCGAATTGTGTCATTTTTACCCCCTTCCCACTCAATACGTAATAAAAAAAAAGAACTGTCTAAAAATGAATGTAAAACCAAACACGATTTTGTGTAGAAATAATTTCTCTGCAAGAATATAAAGATTTCTTCACGATAAATCTAGAATAAGGTATAGAAATCTATTGCTGAGGGGTAAAGTCAAAATAATCTGCTCCCATAGTTCAGGTGACTTGGTGATTGTTTTCAAAAATCTTCTCCTGTAATGAGTAGGTTTAAGATCTAAAGATGTTATGCAACTCAATACTTACTTCAATTTTAGTTCAAAATTTTTTTCCAAATTAGCAGAAAGTTGACTGATTAGAGACAAAAGCACAGGCTGTGTTAAGGGGCATGACTTTTTTGCAAAAATCTCTAGAGGTTTTGCTGCTTCACAAGTATACACTACTAAATCCAAGTTACTTGCAGATAATGCCTGAAAAAAAAATTAAAAGCTATAACAAAAAAATTGACATTTGAATAAACTGCTATAGATGAAGTTAATTTAAACATGCTTGACACATATTAATTTTACACATGAACAATGTATGTTCAAGTAAAGAAAAATGTTTTACCACACACCAGCCTAGGATTGTCACCTATTACGGGACAGCTTAGTAAATACAGTGGAAACTTGGGTCACGAACAAAACTTAAAATTTTTTTTGTCTCAGGTTACAATCTAAGACTGGAGAGAAAGAGCAAGGTTTACTGTTGGAGACGGACGGATAGTGTTGTGGTAAAGCGCCCGACTGTCAACCTGAGGGTCCCTGGTTGGATCTCCGGTGAGGATCAAAGGATATTTCAGGTCACAGCTTAAGTCCCCGCTATATCTCCTGTGATGCCTCCATGGCCATTGCACTATCATCTATGGTGGGGATGAAAGAAGGGCACCCATAAAATCATCCCAGTAGTAGTTTATAGGATCTAAGAGATTTCATCTCATCCTTAAAGGGACTTCACACACACTGTTGGAGACATACTATTGCATCAGGGACGAGGCGTGAGTGTTGCTGGTCATAACTATTAGAGAAAAATTTATTGATATTTTTATGCTATATACAAAGCACAAACGAACAAAGATCTATATATTTCTATAAAGTATTGGACAACAACATATACAATTTATATTTAAACTTGTAGTCATTTAATTGTGAATGATTATGGTAACTATGTTCAATAAACACAGCTCCATTATATAGCTTTAAAATGGTCCTGTGTTTATTGAATATAGTTAGCATAATCATTCATAATAAAATGACTTCAAGTTTAAATATATATATAACATTAGTTATATATAAATCGTATATGTTGTTAGTCTAATAATTCTCTCAAATATATAGAATCTATTTTTGTTTGTGCTTTTTAAATAGCATAAAAACATCAGTAAATTTTTCTCAAAGAGTTAGACCGGCAACACTCACACCTTGTCCCTGTATTGCGTACAGACAAATGAAGGCCACACTGTACAGCTAATGACAATTAAAGTTGTCCTATTATGAGTAGCCAGTGATTTTTCAATAGCCAGAATTTAAGAAGTTTTTAAGCATGTGGGCAAATGTCAAAGACTTCATTGTGAACAATCATACAAGCAAACTGATGAATGATTATCCTATAGCCCATTTCTGAAAGATTCTACAGCAATGGATGCCACCAATTCCCATTGATAGTTTCTTGGTGGAGAAAGATTCCCAATCCAATGTCAAATGCAGCAACAAGAAACTCCTGTAACAAATGGTTCAGAATAGCAAAAAAGGTAAAATTTTCCCCATGATCATTTACTAGGTAAGAACAAAATGTAACTGTTTATTTTACAATTTATTTATTTGGTTGTTTTCTTTGTATTCATGCATATGTCAATAATATGTATTCTTTTGCATTTCAGTAGATAGATGACCAGATGTTAAAAATAAAAATTTTATTTTGAAAACAAATTTTTTATTTAACTGATTTCAATGTAAGGGTCATGAACATTTCAGGTTACAACAAAGTTCTGGAACAAATTCAGCCCCATGAACATTTCAGGTTACAACAAAGTTCTGGAACAAATTCAGTTCATAGCCCACTGTTACCACTCTATAGAGCTCATAGTTGTCTCAACAAGTCTGTTCATGGAGAAAGTGATTAATAATCTGCATCTGCTTACTTCATCAGTTAACATGGAGAATTTTTTTTTAAAAAGTAAAGTCTAATTCAGGGACGGGCAACCTTTCTGCAGTTTAATGTCAATTAAATAAATCAACAACATTAAAGGCAGCAACTTTATAGTCGTCCATTTTTCATATAATAATTGTTTTGATATAAAATTTAAAATGAAATTGAGTTTGAAGCTTCACTTCTCTTACATTTCTTATATTTATTTCTATTATTTTCTATTCCAGTTGCTCCTGCCATTGAGTAACTAGCGTTGATTTTTGCCAGGTTTGAATTATTCTGTTTCTCTAACTTCCATGTTTTTATTTTACCATATATGGTATAACTAAAAAAAAGTTTCAACTGGAAAATGAACTATTTTTTGGTGTTACACTTTGATATCAGTCAAGTACTTTTTTGTCGCCAAATTTTAAAAGTTAGTTGATTATTACACATTTTTGATAAAATGAATGTAAATTTCCGTAAATTTAGAGAGATAATAGGGTATGAATTAAAAGATAATTATGTGCAGAAGAGGGATTGAGCCAAACTGGCTCCCGTTGTGGGAAGTACACACTTCAACGAGCGCTTGCAGCTGTCAATGAAGAGTCGCCAATCTCTCGGATCGTATTGAGGACCGCTGAGTTTATCAAGAAGACCAGCGACATCTCGGCAGTACACAAGGTCTTCCTCCTGGCAGAAGTAGCCCATGTAGTCCTCATGCCCTCTACGGAAGAAAGTGATGCGCGCGACCTTGCCAAGTAGATTTTTCTCTTTGAGCCTGGAGGCCAACAGCTCGGAGGAATTATTCGAACCATATCATTAAGCTCACATTGTGAGAAAGGCTGCGGACCATCTTGTGATTCATATTCTTCTTCTGTATCTCCTCCCTCATCTAAAGTGGTGGCCTCATCGTCGCTGTCAGGAAGATTTCTGAACGCTGGTACAGGAATTTCTTCGCAGTGAGCAGCTGGACGCGGGCAGATGTAAGGTCTGGGTACTGGAGGCTGTGCCCAATCAAGTGATGATGCATTAAATAATCAAGTGAAAATCCAGATTGATGATTAATAAATAAAATATAATTATCTCTGTTTTCATAATTGTGATTATTTTGCTGCTAATTTTTATGCAGCTAATTCAGAGAAATGATTGAACTCAAAACCCCTGATATTAGAATACGTATAGCTCGTCAGGTAGGTATATGGCTGTATCTCAAGAAGTTGACCTGATCGAGCAAAATCAATGTGATATTCAGACTCAGAACACCAAAATTAGTCAGTTGAAAAACCCCTGACAATTTTTAGAGCATTTTCGAAAAAAAATGCTCTATTGTCCCTGTTTTGTCTGTCTGTCTGTCCGTCATCACCCTAGATCTCAACAACCATAAGTCCTAGACCCATGATGTATATATCATTTTGTAGGTCTTGGCCTGCCAAAAAAATGACTTTGGTCCATTTCGCGATCTGACCTCTGAGGGCGTTTTAAGTACCGTTTTTTACTATATAAGCTATATTAATAAAGGAGCGCCCTATATCTCAGCAACCATAAGTCCTAGACCAGGCATGGCCAACATACGGCCCACGGGCCACATCCGGCCCGCGTAATGAATTTATGCGGCCCGCGAGTAATTTTTCAATATTTACGTTTGCCTGACACTTACATAGTATTAATCAAGTAAATTCAAGATATTTCTGGTTTTTCATATAAATTAAACTTTTCGTTATCTATAATCACACTACAAACTCTATAATCTATTTATTTGAGTTGGAACAGTACGCCAGTTCATTCAATGCTTTCCGTAAGTAGCAAACTTGTTAGCAATAACTTGGTCGCTTGGAAGTTAATTTGCAATATTAATTCGTTTATTGGATGTTTATTATCATCGCATTAAAAAAAGCAATTGCTTTCTTAATTTAAAAATGGAATCAATTTTGTTACTTGCTGCTAATATTACTTCGGCCGCCTTTTTTTTTCAATTTGAAAAGTGTTTTTTAAAGTACCATATTGACTGGAAAAAATTGGTGAGTGTTACAACAGACATGACAGGAAAAAATAATGGAGTAATTAAACGCATTAAAGATACAATTTTCGAAATCGATCCCAATCATAAAATTATACCAATGCACTGCATTGTTCATCAACATGTCCTATGTAAAAATGTTTTAAAAATCTATCATGCTACCAAAATAGTTCTAAAATTTGTAAATTTCTTAAGAGCCAAAGGATTAAATCATTGGCAATTCATTAATTTCCTTGAAGAACTTAATACCACATATTCCGATGTAATATACTACAATAAAATCCGTTGGTTGAGCTTGGGAAAGGTATTAAAGCGTGTGTAGGAGCTTCAAGAGGAAATACAAATTTTTTTTAGTGCTCAAAGAAAATGAGGAGTTTCCTGAATTAACGGATCCAAATTGGCTTTGTGATTTGGCTTTCTCTCTAGACAGATAATAGATAAAATATTGTCGATTGTTAGAAATCCATTTACTGCAAATATTGAAGAAGGTTCTCCAGACATTCAATTAGAATTAATTGAATTACAGTGTGATCAATTATTGCATGATAAATATCGAGAAGAGGAAGATAATTTGTGTAATTTTTATAAGCAATAGGGTAGTAAAAAATATGTAAATCTAAAAAATCTTGCCAAAAAATATTTAGTAATATTTAGTTCAACTTATATTTGTGAACATACATTTTCTTTAATGAATCACAATAAAAAGTCCTACAAGGTCGAGATTAAATGATTTACATTTGGAGGCTGTATTAAGATTAGCCGCCACAGAAATTGAACCTGACATTAAAAAGATTATAAACGAGGTAAACCGCCTCAATATTTCTCATTAATTATTATAATATATTTTTTATTATTAAAATGTTTATTTTGTATTATTCTGTATAGATATTTGCTGTAAGTTACCTATGATTTATAATTATTCATATTTATATATATATATATATATATATATATAAATAGACAGATAGATAGATAGATTAGATGATAGATGGATAGGATAGGATAGGATAGATAGATAGATAGATAGATAGATAGATTAGATAGATTAGATAGATTAGATAGATAGATAGATAGATAGATAGATAGATAGATAGATAGATAGATAGATAGATAGATAGATAGATAGATAGATAGATAGATAGATATACACTTCCATGTATAGTCTCATAATAAAAATGTGTTCATTTTTTGTTTAAAATTTGTGTATTTTTTATGCCTGGCCCGCGAAAAAAATTTTTTTTTCAATCCGGCCCGTGACAAAAAACTGTTGGCCATGCCTGTCCTAGACCCATGATGTATATATCATTTTGTAGGTCTTGGCCTGCCAAGTGTACATCAAAAGTTCATTTCGCGACCTGACCTCTGAGGGCCGAAAAAGGAGGCGTTTTAAGTACCGTTTTTGCTTATATTTTAAATATAAATAATAAAAGCTAATCAAAGGGACGTAATCATTATTTATTTTTGTAACAGTTATTCAACATGATTACTTCCCTATCTATTTATTGTAAACTAAGCCACTGCTTACATGAAAATGCTCTAAAAATGTCCTTTGTCCGAAACGGAAAAGACTTAAATTGCTTGTTTGGCTTTGCCCAGTGTAATAAGAAATCCTTGTTGTGTTTAGAATGACAGATGCGAAAATGTCCAGTTTTGGAATTCCCCGAAGAGTTAACTTATACAATGATTATTAGTCGTCTCCTTATACTGTAATTGATGCAAAAAGTTTTGGAATTCCCCGAGCGAGGGTAGTTTTCATATCGTGCGGTGTATGCATTGTATGTTCATTGCAATTAAAGCCTAATGTTATTTCGTATTACAGTATTACATTGCACACTGCACGATATGAAAACTACCTGAGGGAATATACAGATAGGTTAGACGATTATGTATATTAAGATGGCTCCATCAGGCTATGTCAGACATTTAAATGTCACTTATCAGTAATCCTTTTTAAGATACTTTTAAAAGATGTGTTATCTATTTCTCTTTACAGTCTGTACATTTTTAGAGTTGTATCACAAAAGACTTAAAATAATAGATAATTTTAAAGTCTTATATTATAGTTATCACCCCTAACCAAGATTTTCACTAAAAAGGTACAAGGGAACAAAGGGCAAGTAACTTAAGGGTTATACAACCACATGCACACCCCTGGTCTGAGAAAGAGCAACAAAGAGAACCTCATTATGCAAGCTGATACAATGCATAAAAAAACAATTATCTTTTTTTATATTTCTATAAATTTTTGGACAGTGCAAGAATGAATTGATACCAATGAAGAAAATCACTTACACATTGAAATGCTTCATTTATTCTTCCATCAGTAGTTCTCTAATAATTTTGTCTTTACTGTTATCTTCTTCAGCTGTTAATGGAACAGGAGTGGCTGCTCCAGAACGAAGATAAGTTGTAAGCTGACTACTTATGTTAACTTCATGCTCTTTGATAGATATTCCAAGCTCTTCTTTAACTATCTTTTTAATATCCTTTAACAGTTCCTCTTTCATGCTGTGAAAAACAAAATATTCTTATCAACCTTATTAAATTAGTAACAAGTTATTATATATATTAACAAACCTGATTCCATCAGACAACTATATTTACCTGGATACACAATTAAATAAATTGGCAAAAAAGAATAAAAGAGTTCAACAATAAATTTATCACATAACCCTTAAAGTGCGAGTGGGACGGATGGCAGAGTGGTGTAGATACTCAACTGTCGACCTGAGAGTCCTGGGTTCGATCCTCGGTGAGGCCCATGGAAATTTTTCCAGGTGAAATTTGACACAAAGTCGTTCCACAAGTTCACCCAGCTTTAAATGGGTACCTGACTTAAGTTGGGGAAGTAAAGGCGGCTGGGCATTGTGCTAACCACACAATCCCTTCATATACCGAGGTTACAGAAACAGATGAATTCTACACTTCATCTGCCCCAATGGCCCGTTGGGGCTAAGGGAACTTTACTTAAAGTGTTTGACAGGCCATGACCATGGCTTTTATGTTAGCAGTCAAATTTTTACATTTATTGTCTATAATTTGCTGAAGAAATGTCTATTTCTTGGCATTGAATCGCCATTTAGTCAAAAGAATTTTTAAAAATTTTTAAATAAGTGATAGTAATTCTGATGAGATTTTTTCAAAGGCTGCCAGGCCATTCTACTGGATAGAAATGATTTAACTTTATTTATTTTTGATTCTTTTCAGGGAAGTATTTATATTTAAGTCAATGTATCTCTTCAATTTAGTTTTTGTGTGGCTTCCAAGGAGCCAGAATATTTGTTATTAAATTGCTTTTGATAAACTTTCTATGGTGCAGATCTTTAAAATAATTTGTTACAATTTTATTTTAAAAAAGTGTGACTCTAATCAACCTCACTTGAGTCCGCTCTAACTAACACACTATGCTGATCTCTCTAACTAACACACTATGCTGATCTCTCTAACTAACACACTATGCTGATCTCTTTATAAAATAGGAGTATGACTCTCATCGACCTCATGTGAGGCCGCTCTAACTAAGACACTATGCTGATCTCTCTAACTAAGACACTATGCTGATCTCTTTATAAAATAGGAGTATGACTCTCATCGACCTCATGTGAGGCCACTCTAACTAACACACTATGCTGATCTCTCTAACACACTATGCTGATCTCTTTATTAAAATAATTGTTACTTGTCTTCAAAAATTTTGAAACATTTCACAATTGTTGGAATTTAAGTTCATGATCAAAACGTGGCATTAGTTGATCTCTAGGCAAATAAAACATAAAAAATTGAATAATCTATTTTAAAATCATCATTCTCTTTAGAGTACAGATACAATTAATCATATAAAAATATTGACATGTAATCCATGTCATAGATGAAAAAGTAAATTTCTCCTAACTAAAGTGATGATTTTTTACAAAGCAATTGTTTCTTAAATCTTACAGTAATGTTATGAATTTTAAATATTTTTTTTTAAAAGTCAATTATCTGGTGTAGTAAAATAAAGATAAAAAAATAATTTTCATAAAATAGAATTTTATATTTAATGTTGATGAGGTAAGGAAACTTATCATAAAATGAAAATGTATAATTTTGTTATTACTATTACTTGTCTTACTTTAACAGACATATTTACCAACTAAATGTTTGTGCGACTTGTCCAGCCATATCATCTCTGACACTGCTGATAATTAAATTCTTTATCTGTCCAACACTGTGAATAAACTGCTGCTCTACTGCTTCCATTCTAGAGACTATTTCCTGTGAAGCCACTCTATCCCGGAGCATTTGATCCACATTTTGCCGAATGTAAAGTTGATCTAAGAGAAGTATTTGAGATGTTACAAAGTATTATTAAATCTAGAGGTCAAATGTAAATAAATGTTCGTTAACTCAATGGCTATTACATTCTTTTGTCCCTTGTTGAAAAACTCCATGAACATCATTGACAGTTTTCTCCATTGTACTCTTGAAACAAGGAAGCATAACAGCTTTAAAGGTTTCAGTATATGCCTGTTGCATCTGTTGATAAACAACGTCACCCACAGCAGCTGCCAGAACATCCATTGTGGACTGAAAGAAAAATTATTCACTTTTTAAAGTCTTAGTAAAAAAAAGTACCCCATAATGATATTATTATTGCCAAACTATTTAAAGAGCTCATCAACATAAAAATATTAATACCAAACGTGTGTGTTTATATGTCAAATATTTAACCAGTCAATGATTTTTAAGTTTTTAAAGTAAACCTTTCCTTCCTTTCACATGATAAATGTAACCTAGAATGGGTGAGTTTTTGAAAGATAATGAAAATCTTTCATAGACTTTTGTTTTCAATTCAACATAAACATATATTTACATAAAATTTATAAACATTGATATTAAGAGTGAAACAAAAAAAACAAGGCAACAAAAAAGAAATCCTTTATGTCTTTTAAGACAGTTCTTCCTCACAACTGCTCTGTACAAACAAGAGATTGTATTTTTACAGTTAATCAACATCAGCATTTTTTTCTTTCACAATTAAATATTAAATACTTTCAAGCTGCATATCAATAAAAGCTTTGCCTTTGAATGATACAGCAAATGAAAACCATTATTTTTAGATGATTTTAATAAACTTTCTACTTTTGATGACTTTATCTATTTTTCTACAAGCAATTTGTGTGGATTCCTTAAAGGCTGTTATTTCACTTTCTGCAACTCAATTTTTGTAAAAGTACAATTAATTTTTTTTTTTAGCTGAAAATTATTTTAATAATAGTGAAGAGTCATTCATTTTTACACTTAATATGCTAATTTCCTATCCATGATGAAAAAAAGTGTTGACAATAAAGAGGCTGGAACAGGTTTGTAAATAGGCATTATAGTATATGAAATAAACTTTCCTTGTGTACCATTTTTCTAGTTAGTACATGTTGATCATTTGATAAATATTCAATAGAAATTTATCAACTTTTATTTTTATGTGTGAAAAAAAGCTTTTTTAGTTTATTTGTCAATTAAAAAAAAAAACAAAGATATAAAAGAATAAGTTACAAACTCTTGATTTGACAGCTTTGCTGATATTTTCCTTTAATAAAGCATCACATGCTGTTAGGCGATGTGCAACTTCCTGGTGAATTTTGTCTTTCATTGGTTCAATAAAGCTTGATGCAAAGCTAAGAGAAATCATAAGTATCCAGGCTCATTTGGCAAAGAAAGCAAATAATTACCTGTATGAAAATAACAGCTTTTAAAAATGTAAGAATCAAAATAAATGTTTTACTAATACTGTCAGGTGCCAATCAATGTGCATTTTTAGAGCATTTTCGAAAAAAAATGATCTATTGTCCTCGTTTTGTCTGTCTGTCCCTCATCACCCTAGATCTCAACAACCATAAGTCCTAGACCCATGATGTATATATCATTTTGTAGGTCTTGGCCTGCCATCGTGTCTAATAAGGAAGTCCAGAGCAGCATCCTCAGCCTCTGAGGAAGCTAGAATCTGAGGCACCTTCAGGGCACTTAAGTAACCTAAGTAAGATGTGCTATATAAGCCCAGCACTAACAAAGGAGCCCTAGAACTCAGCAAACCATGAAGTCCTAGACTCTGAACACAACGATTTGCTATCCTATCATTTTGGTAGGTTCAACTTGGAAATGCCATGTGTACAATAAAACAAAGTCCCATTTAGCAATCCCCTGACCTTCTCAGAGGGTCAGTAAAGAGGCATATAAAGATGCATTTTGTCTTTCACTCTTTAAGCTTCATATTTACAAAGGAGCCTCCTAGATCTCAGCAACCATAAGTCCTAGACCCATGATGTCACCAAGGTCAGAGGGTGAAGGGTGTCTAACCCATCAGAAAATGGAGGCATGCAAAGGTGTGCTTGACAGGGACAGAGTGAAAGGGTGTTGTGTGCCCCCCCCAGCCATCACCACTGCCAGCTGTGATACCATGATGCAGGATGTGCTGGGTGGCCAGAACCTGGGCAGGCCATTCAGGTTAGCACTGCAGGCCCTTAATCAGTATTCCCTCTAAGCTGAGCGTGGCTTGTCATCACACAGTTTGGAAGTGATAAAATGTGCCACTCCCGCGGTGATCCATGATCCTCCGATGGGTATCATGACTCAAACTCTACCAGGCACGGAGGCACTCAGGCAGAGTATTAAGCAAGGGACAAGGGTTTTTCACCATACCACATTGGAGGAACATTCCCAGTGGCAGCATAATGAAATAAGATTTTTTCTTTTCAGCGGGACAGCTCAATGTTTTCCACACACAAAATAATAAAATAATATATTGGCCATTTAATTAAAATTTATATTAAATCAATCATTTTTTTAACAAACTTGGCAAATTCAGAAAAGTATGGAACTTATAAAAAGGAAAATATGGTGTTAATTTTAGAGATAAATTAGCGTCATTTTTGGAACATTTCTACATAAATAAATAACTAAAATAAAGCACAGAGGTTTTGGGCGAATAAATACCCATTCTAAGAAAGAAACAACGATTGGCAACATCGTTTGAAAAAACAAAAAGCTCATATAGATGGTATTTAAATGAAAATTTTAAACATATTCACACATTGATAGAGTTTTAAGGGAATGGGCTTTATCCTCTTTATTAATATTTGAAGTATTTTAAAGTAATTGATGAATTGTAGTTTCAACGCTTTCTTTAGTTTCGCAAAGATTATATATAAAAATAAAATTTGAGTCAATTTACGGGAGTTTTTTAACAATGGGATTATATAAATGTATGATCATTATAATTATATCCTTCTAATAAAAAGTTAAATTTCAATTTCATTATTAAGAACTTAATAATTTTCTTAAAGAGCTTGCATTTTCAATTTTTTTTTGGAGATAACAACTTTAACATTTAACTAATATGTCTTCCCGTTACGAAAAACAAAATGTAACACTGATTTAGACAATTAAGTCAATGCACTTTGGCTCCAAGGCTTTAAATATCAGACCTTTAACAAAAAAAAGTCACTTGTTCATTTCAACAATCTTGTAATCGCTGAAATTAACAAGTGTTAAAGGATATATCTGAGATCACCATTAGAGGTATGCACATTTTATTTATGCTCATAGCACATTTAGTTAAGACATTTATTATTATTCATAATTTTATAAGAGGTGGGTTTCACGAAAAACATCTGTAAAACAAAGCTATTAGATGATGGAAATTCCATTTAATTAACCAGTGCAAAAGTTCATGCCAGGAGGACATGTATTTTCTTAAATTTAAAGTTCACGGTTAAACACAATATCAAAACGACACCAGAATTGAGGGTTAATGAGCGTCAGAGAGAGGTTCGACAACCTAACTTTGGTATGATCAGGTCGGTAACTGGACAGGCTGAAGGAGACGGACCGACCAGTCCACAGGGGTTGGGGGCAGTGGTACCCTTGGGATATTTGTAATGAAAGCTACTGGATTTGAAGTCTGAAGGAGCAATTTGAGGCAGTTAGAGGAGAAGAAGAGGAGTGGGGGTGTGAATGGGCAGAGAGGGATGGGCAGGAGACAAGAAGAGTCAGGGGTTGAAAAGAGGGAACAGTAGAGTATGAGGTCGGGAAATGTAAAAGCTAGAAGGAGTAGTAAGCAGGGAGACATGGGTGTGTGAGGCTAAAAGCTTAGAAATAGAAGTGTAGTATTAAGCAGTTGTGATTTAGTGTGCATTATTTTTATTAGTCCCCACATCTTTTGGGACAGCGAAGAAACGTTAGGTTTTGATTTATTGTGTTAATGATTTATCTTTTGTGTGAAGTCAGGCCAGGTGGCTGTGGATGTGTGCTATACCTCAGAAACATTAATTTATAATCAGTGAAAGTGAGTGACATGCAGGAAACACCTCCTGAAAATGTTATGAGAAAAAGATCTTCAATTAAAGAGAACGCCACAATACAAAGGCTCAGCCAGTCCTACATGGGCTGAGATACAGTAGTGAAAGCCTGAAAAAATAAAACCCTCAGTGACACAAATCTATTTCAGTTTCCTGTATAAGAATTTGATAAGCAGGATTTTTCTTTACAAGTATCAGGGTTGGCACAAGATATCATGTACAGTTTGACCAATCTATGACTGATGGGGCATTTTAAATGTTTGTGTTTTAAATTCATGGCTCTCCTGTAGCATGCTGAAGAAGTTACCCTTTCTTTATTTATAAAAAAAAATATACAATACATCAATTTATTTTTTTGGGATTAAATTTAGTAGCAGTGATGATCGGACAGGATTTATTAACCAGGTGTGGTGATTAATTCATTGATATCAAATAGGGCTTGCAAGGAGCAGGGAAGGACCATAGCTGCTACAGCTAAGCAGAGTAAAGCTTGTTCAATCTTCAAGCTGGAGAACAGATAAATGTTGATAGATGAAAATAATTTGTCTGAATCATGTACTTGATGAGAACTTTAGAACTAAGCATCTTTTCAAATAAGATATGCAGCTTAGAAAGAAAATGGAAAGCATTCTGAGCCCAGCACTCATTGCACTCTTGCCAAATTTTTCCTGGTCCATTATTAATTTACTTAGTACAGTTACTGATAAAGCTCCAGGCAATGATTATTATAATAGATGAACTTATAAATTGCTGTAGTCAACAAAAATTTATATTTCATGACTTATCACTGCATATTGCACAAATGAAACTTTGACAAATGCTAAATAAACAACATTATTTTGCCTTTGAGCCAGTACCATAAGGAGGAATAATGTCTTTGAAGTAGAATGATGTAATGTTTCATTATAGTTAAAGAGGAAACAACGCTCATAAAGGCATGTAATAAAGAGTAGAAATAGCTTAGATGGGATCGATCCTTGAGGAGAATGATGCAATGTTGAGTTGGTATTGATTGATTTCATTTACATATGTACCAGTTCTTAGTTTGAACTGCCTTGTTTCGAAAGTTAGAAATACTATGTAGTAAGAGAAATAATAGAAAAGAAACTAACCTTCATTTGAAATATCATTATAAATTATGGACTTTTTAAAGTTTTACCCTATAGTCATTTATCAAAATGTATTGAAAAAAGTTTTAAAATAATGAAAAAAAGCCTCTTATCAGCTACTGGAAAGATCAAGAAGCTGCTGTAAGGGCCTGGTATCTCTAAGTGACTTTGATACTATAAAAGGTAGCGAAGTTACTTAGATTTTACAGTGTAAAAGAAGACTTATTAGTACAGCATGGATTTTCATGATTTTTTTTGTTTTACTGTTTTGTAAAAAAAAATTCCATTTAAATCATAATGAAGTCTACTTAAAATGGTCTTAGTAACCATTTCTCAATTGTCAATAACAATGCATACTTTGACTTTATTTTTATGTTGCAATGGTAGTTTCGTCGTATGTTTCAAATTTAAACAGGTAAAACTGACTTATATATTAGGTCAAAATTCATATCACGTCTGATGTTGTTTTGGCTTTTAACAGATACGTAATGCGCTGTTCTCTATAGTTGACAGGTTTAATACATTTAAAATACGTACCATTTCAAGCTCTATTGTAAGGAGATTTTTATGTTTGGGTTCACTTGAAGTGAACAGTTTTGTATTTACATAATGTGTGAATTTTTTAGGTTGTATAAATCACGCCTTAATAATCAATTATATTTTTTTGTATTTTTTTCTTCGATTCCTTTTTATTTGAAATTTTCTGAAATTTAAAGGAATTTTTGACCCGTCCGGCTAGGTTGCAGTTTACGCCTTTCTTGAGCTAGGACTTCATCAAAAAATTTCATCATCATCATTGCCCTTCACCCATGGCAGGGTATAGGCCTTGGCCAGCATGGGTTCTTCAGAGTCCTCTGTCTCATTGCTATCTTCTCCAGCTGGTTCCAGTTATGTGTCCCATCTTGATGGTGTCCGCTTCCAGGTCTCGACGTCAGGTATTTCTTGGGCGGCCTCTCTTCCGTTTACCTTGGGGTTCCACCTCAATGCCTGCCTTGTGATACTGGCTGCTGGTTTTCGTATGGTGTGTCCTATCAAGCCCCATAAGCCTCCTTCTAGTCTCTTCATCAGCTGAGAGTTGGCAGGTCTTTTCCAAAGGCTGACATTGCTGATGTTGTCTGGCCAGCTAATTTTGAGGATTCTTCTGGAGGCAGCTGGGGTTTGTAAATGTTTGGACTTTCCTTAGGTGTAGTCTTAGACATCTTCCACGTTTCCGCTCCATACAGCAGGACTGATTTCACATTGGTGTTATAGAGTCTAATCTTGATGTCTAAGGACAACTCTCTGGAGGACCAGACATTCCTTTAGCTGCATGAAGGGCGGCTTTCAAGGGCTTTACCAATTCTCCTATTTGACATCTGCCTCTGTGCCAACCTGCTGATCTATGACACTCCCCAAGTAAACGAAGGACTGCACCCTCTTCTAGCTGTCTTCCTTGTAGGGTGACGGGATTTTGTGCTGGTGGAGTTTATTTTGATTCACTTTAAAATCTATAAATATTCATAAACTCACTTGAGTATTACCTAAGAATTCATTAACATTTTAGTAGGTTCTTCAGAAAAAGTTAGTTTTGTATAGCCTGTTAAAGTTAGTTATACATGAAGTTAAATGCAAAGTTAAATACATTTTTTTAAGTGATAAGCATAAATAAGTGAAAGGATATTTTCTTTCTGCATGTGTTGAGCCAAAGAATGTTCCATTCGTGAAATAAGAATGTCTTCTAATTTATGAATATCTTTTCGAGAGAAGGTTGCTGTGCAGACATTTATTGAAGTTGTTGCTGTTCCATTTGGTGACGATGGAGCTGAAGCTGAATTTCTCTCTGGGGATTAAGTTCTGTTCTGCATTTCTTGCATTAACTTTTGTTGCTGATGTAACTGAGATGCAAGACTAGCAATACTAGCATCAATCTAAAGATAATAAATAAGAATGCATGTAAGGCCATTTATCAACACTAAAACTCCAGATAATTTTTGGCTCTCATTGGATGACAACAAATGTAAATTAAATTAAAATAAAATACAAAGAAAGAATAGATGGGGGCTTTTAGTGTACATTCTTAAAAAAAAAGGCATACATGTTCATTAGGGTTACATGACAAAAAAATATTTTTTTTAAATTTGAATTTTCCTGATGTTGAATTGGATGAACTTATATCCATAGATAACATTTTTTATGTTCTTGAAAAAACTTCCAGGGCTTAGCATCATCTTGATTTCTTTAATCATTGGGAAGGGATTTGTTGTCAAAATCAGTTAAAGGAGAATGTGAAATTTTTGAGAGTACAAAATTGTTTAGATATATTGCGTTTTCTATTGGACAATCTGATTGATACGTAGCTATTTATATTTTTAAAAAATTTATTAAAATTTTTGCTCTGGTCATGTCCAAAAACCAGATGGGGGGTAAATTCAAATAAAGATTTTGCGTTGTAAATTTTAAAAAGACAGGTACAAAGTAAAAATCATCAGAGTATAAACGCCTAATAAACTTTTAAATGATTATTATTTGATGTAATATTCTTAATACTTCATTGCAACTCAAGTGCAAAAATAGTCAGATAGGGGTATCTTTCCACATCAGCAACCACGAATATATATTTAGTAATGATAGTTTATAAAAAATATTTGTATTATAATTAATCAAAAATATTTGTATAATAATTTATCAAAAACATTTGTGATATAATGAATGATTTTTTTCTAGACTTTTTAGTGCACAGCTTTAAAATGGGTACCTGACTTAAGTTGGGGAAGTAAAGACCGGATGGGCGTTGTGCTAACCACACAAAGCAGAGATTATAGTAACGGATGAATTTTATATCATTTGCCCTGATGCCCTTTAGGGCTAAGGGAACTTTATTTTTATATTAATAAAACCTTTTCTTATTCAGCACATGATATAGAATGCGCATTCACTAAATTATACTAGATAAAATGAAATTCAACAAGATTATAAGATCAGCAATTTAATAAGAATGTTCTCAAAAAAAGAATTAAAAAGCAATGATATAAAATTGATTGTTTTCAAGTATTGGAGGTAGATTCTTTAAAGAAAAGAAAGGATCGAACTCAGTACTCTCAGGTTGACAGTCAAGTGTTCAACACCAACTAGGGCCACCACGCTAATTACGTATAAATAGTTTCCTTATTACACACCATTTTAGACAATAATGTTAATTACAGACTTAGAAAAAATGGGATCTTCAAGGAATATAAAACTTATTTGCTCCCCTAGGACCAAACTACTTAAGCCTTAGGTCCCCAATTATGTAGAAACAACTTACAGTATTGAATCAACTGTTTAATTACTAGCAGTTAAAAGTGTAGGGTGGAGTTACAGATACAAAAAGAAACAAAATTTACTGCAACTTACACTTGTTAACACATGAGTCTGGCTAGAATCTAGTCTGATGCACCAAAATATTAGAATTAAAAAAACTAATAATTTGTACTAAAAATATTTTATGAAGTTGGTTAAACTAAATAAGACACAATTTACTAGAAGATTAGATTTATCAAGCAACACAAGTTGTATTTTTCACTTGGAAGTTATAAATATTGTAAAATAATGGCTAAGTCTTTACCTATAGTAGAATAAAACAACTAATGCTCTTTACCGTTTGGTCTTGAGGTAAAGACATCATCAACATTCTGATTTGCTGTTTCAACTTCAATTAACTTACATGACTTTGAATAATTTCTTCAACTTCAGCTTCATCATTTTCATCAGAAATTCACAGTTTCTTTATAATCACTACATGCTAATATATATATTTTCTTAGGTGAAAAAAAATGTCATGTCAACATAAATATTATTGTAATATCATTTACTAAATGTATTTTTAATATAATGCTTAAAAGTATTCCTCAGTCTATAAATACATTTAGTAGGTTACGAAAGTCAATTTTATTTAAATATGGCATATTCTATTAAAAAAATAGTTTGTTTGATCAAAGTCAGCCTTATCATTAGTTTATTTTACTTTATGTTTATAAGAAGTTATACTTTAAGGTACACTTCACTATGGTCAATGCGCTAGAGTTAAACATCATATTTGCACTAATTATTTTCTTACCAACAAAAAATTGTCATTTACATCTAATAAAACTCTTTTATATCCAAAATGATCACATTGTGTTTTACACTATTATGATAAGATAAGTTTACGTTTAACTTATTTGTTTATTACATTATAACACATTTTAGAATCAATGAGAGTAGACTAAAAATGTACTTATTTATAGATTCACTTATTACTTCCCAATTCATTTTAAAGATAATAATCTCTTTCAACATAATCTCTACAACAACAAACATTAGTAACAAAGTAATAAGCTTTTGAAATCTGCAAAATATCGACGACTCAATGTTAAGACAAGACTGAAGACTTCACTGAGAAACTTGAAAACTTTAATACTTCAAAATACACTAGTCAACATGAACATAAACATTGGCGTCCGCCATCTTGATCGCCCTCTCTTACAACACATGCGCACTACGTCACGAAACACACAACAAGATCGCCCAACATCCTCCCTATCCAACAATTGAAATGTTTGGACACAGCAAGACAACTGACAACAAAACACAGTTCACATAGCATAGTCATCATGCCACAGTTCACATAGCATAGTCATGCCACAGTTCACATAGCATAGTCATCATGCACCTTGGATGCCGACATTCTCTGCGGGGTCTAATCTGGGTCCCCAAGTCTAGCACTGCAGTAGACCCAGAGTCCACGACAGGGTCCACGTTGTTCAGTAGTGATTCCTGCGGTCTGCAGAGCTCCGACTTGGACAGTGAGCCAACCTCGTCAGAATCCTCAGTGATTAGGTGTGAGGGGGAAATGACGATACCCCGCGGCAGACGGGTATGCATCATTTTAAAAGGAGTGACCTTTGGTCTCAGATGAACTCTGTTCCTTGTGTAGATGCCGCCATCTTCTCCCTTTATGGTGTACGACCTCCCCGCTCTTTTTTGATTGATAACTTTCCCAGGTCTCCATCCTTTCCTCTCCGGGTATTGAAAGTACACAGGTTTGTCTTCTTTCAAAACGGGTAAATCTCGAGCTCCTTTGTCATATTGTCTCTTCACTTGCTCTTGGTGTTTAGACTTTTCCTTCAGAAGATATCGGGGCACAGAATTCTTAGCGGTGTCTGGGATCAACGTGCGAGGAGTTCTGTTTAACAGTACATGTGCAGGGCAGAGACCCGTATCCTTCCTGGGCGTGTTTCGCAGTTCCAGAAATGCCTCATATGGGTCATCACCATTCCGGTAGGCCTTCTTCATAAGATTCTTCATTATTTTGACAGCTGCCTCAGCCTTTCCGTTTGCCTTGTGATGTCCAGGGTCAGACTTGACATGAACTATGTTCCACCTTTTGGTGAACATAGCGAACTCTCTCGACGTGAATTGGGGTCCGCAGTCAGTTACCAATATCTTTGGAACGCCGAAGCGAGCAAAATGTCCTTTAAATTTCGTGACAACTGCTTGTGATGTAGAGGTTGTGAGCCAATCGACCTCAATGAAACCGGAAAAATAGTCGACAGAGACCAAATACAGTCTCCCTTGAATTTCAAATATGTCAGCCCCGATCTTCTCCCAGGGGCAGGTCCCTTCAATGTGTTGCCAAAGTGTCTCTCGAACGATTCTCGGTTTCATTGCTTGGCATGCTTCACACGACTCTGCGAGTTGCTTCACTTCGGCCGCGATCCCAGGCCAAAAAATCACCTTCCTCACCCGTCTCATCATGCTGTCATACCCCAGGTGTGAGGCGTGTAATTTCCTTTTTATTTCAGGGCGAAGAGTCGCAGGTATGAGCACTCTCTCACCCTTTTGTATGACTCCATCCTGGATACCTAGGGTGTCAGACAAATCAAAATATGGCCGGAGCTCCATTTGAATGAGACTTTTTGTTGGGCCATCCGTTCCGTATTCTCCACATCAATGACTGTAAAGATGGGTCAGATTCTGTTTCTCTTCTGACCCGCTCTAACAGGGCATCGGGCATATCAGTAGCCTGCGTCAGGTTGATGTTCACAATTTCGTCGCCCTTTCCACTGGAATTGACCGATCTGGATAGCATGTCAGCGATGTGCATCTCTGAGCCCTGTGCCCTTTTGAAATCAAAATCGTATCGGCTACTTCTCATGATAAGGGATTGCAGTCTTCTTGGAGCCTGGTTTAGGGTTTTCTTCAATATTTTTGCCAGTGGTTTATGGTCATTTACGATCGTGACTTGTCTTCCGAACGTATATTGATGGAATCTTTCAAGACCATAAACAGCTGCAAGAGGTTCCTTTTCAATCTGAGCCCACTTTTTCTCAGCTGGAGTCAACGCTCTTAAAGCAAACTCGATGGGTTGACCTTGCTGCATCAAAACAGCCCCAAGCCCATCTTGGCTACTATCAACCTGGAGTTCCAGTAGTTTGTCCGGGTCATAGAACGACAGCACTGGGGCTTTTGTTATTCTCACTTTAATTTCGTTAAAAAGCCTGTTCACACCTCTTCGTCCACTGAAACTCGCGGTCCTTTTTCGTCAACTCTCGAAGGTGGTGAGCTAGGTCAGCTAAATTGGGCAGGAACTTTGACAGGTATTGCACAGTTCCACAGAATCTTCTTGTTTCCTGCACATTTTGTGGGCGACTCATTTCGGTTATGGTCTTGATTTTCTTTGGATCAGGTTTTACTCCATCAGCACTTATGATGTGACCCATGAATGTGTCCTCTCGTTGCTTCGTGATGGTCTTGGAATCATTCAGTCTGACTCCCCGTTCTTTGCAACGCTTCATTAACTGGCTTAACTTTATATCATGATCCTTATCTGCTGCTTCTGTGGTGTCCCCACAACCAGCTATTATAATGTCGTCAGCCACGTTGATGCACCCATTTAAACCCTCCAGGGCCATAGTAAGTTTTCTCTGGAAAATTTCTCCACTGACACACAATCCAAAAGGAAGTCTAGACCATCTAAATCGCCCAAATGGAGTAATCATTGTGGTCAACAGACTGGATTTCTGATCCAGTCGTATGTGCCAATATGCTTCCTTGACATCTAGCTTGGAGAAGACCTTAGCATTGTTGAACTGAGGTAGAACATCATCAAGGGTTGGTAATTTGTAGTGATCTCTTCGCAACGCTCTGTTTAAAGGTTGAGGATCAATGCAGATTCGTATGTCCCCGTTCTGTTTGTGTACGATGGCCATTTGGTTGACCCACTCGGTCGCCTGTTCCACAGGTATTAATATCTTCCGTCTCACCAGCTCTCTATTTCTTCCTTCACCCTATTCTTTAACGAGTGTGGTATGTGTCGGCATGACGATATCCCCGGTTTTATGGAAGGGTCCACAGTCAAAGTGACTTCCCCTAGGTCACCGAGGTTTGGATCTTCAGCCTTAAGTTGCGCTATAAAATTGTCTTTGTTGACCGTTATTAACCCAAGTTCCTTACAAGACTCTCTCCCTAGAAGGCACTGAAACTCATTCCCAACCACGGTAAACTCGGTGAGTGTCTGTTTCCTTGTTTTAGGGTTCGTGACATGCAAACGTGCCACTCCCTCAGGTTTCAGCTTGGTCCGATTCCACGTAGTTAATGTATGGTTAGTTTTTGTCACTTGTTCCGGCTTTATAAAACGCTTACAAATGGTGTTAACATCTGCGCCTGTGTCTATTTGAAACCTTACTTCACAGTTGTTGGCTTCAAATAGGGCAGTCAATCGACTGTTCAAGCTTGACACAGCACACAGCCACCTGTCTTCTTCCATATCATCAGACCCTTGCACCTGGATCTCGTTCACAACCGTTCTACACTTTCCAGCAAAATGGTTTCTGAGGCCACAGTTGTGGCACGTTTTGCCCCATGCTGGGCAAGCTTGTTTTTTCATTTCGTGGGTCCCACCACAAAACCTACATCCATTGCTTTCTGTGAGGGTCCTTCCTCTCATATTATTGGGCTTTCCCTCAGTTTTCCTGTCCACTTTATCCACTACAATCTTATCTTCTTCAGTTAGCTCAGTTTTCATTTCTCTCAAGCTTTTTGTAGTCTGCTCGAAAATCAGACAAGTCCTGACCGCTTTTTCCAGTGTTAGCTCATGATCCTCGAGCAGAGATGCTTGTATTTGACTGTCTATTGAGAAAACAATTTTGTCTAATAGCATTCTGTCTTTATCCTTAAAGTTACATTTATCAGCCTGTATTCTCAACTCGGTGATGACTTGAGGCCCTGCACATTGCAGGATTATAGCAACCTGTTGTTCTTTCGGTTTTGTGGTGGACCCGGAGGCTAGCAGATAGACTTCAATTTGTCTCTTCCACCTCCGAAAATTCTCGGCCACATTGCATTCGACAACGTCCAGTATCATTGGACTTGGTGGTTTAAAACTTTCAGCCATCTCTAATATATACAGTTATTAATATCTCTGTCTGTAGTATCTACAACTCTACAGTACTTGACAACTTCTTTTACCCTGCCACCATGTTAAGACAAGACTGAAGACTTCACTGAGAAACTTGAAAACTTTAATACTTCAAAATACACTAGTCAACATGAACATAAACATTGGCGTCCGCCATCTTGATCGCCCTCGCTTACAACACTATGCATTATGCGCACATACGTCACGAAACACACAACAAGATCGCCCAACACGATATGAAAATACATTACCTATCTTCAATGACATCATTCACCAAAATTTACTTCTTTTGATACACAGGTGGTTCAGGCTAAATAACTTCATTCCTTTCATCAACATCATTTCGCCTAATCTTTCAAGTTCTTCAACTTCTTGTAAACCTAGGGCAGTAGACCTCTTTATCATCTTCATCATAGCCTTCTTCCTATAGAATTGGTTAAAAATGTACTAAAATTAAATTAATACATATTTAAAGAAGTATACATCCAAATTTCTGGCATCTAAGGAG
Organism: Bulinus truncatus; assembly: GCA_021962125.1. Taxonomy (NCBI): domain Eukaryota; kingdom Metazoa; phylum Mollusca; class Gastropoda; family Planorbidae; genus Bulinus; species Bulinus truncatus. The sequence continues at coordinate 611,718 of JAGDYQ010000216.1, forward strand.
GTCACAAGTTTTGCATCATTTTTGGGACTAATGGCATTCATTACCTTTCAACTACAATACATTTACTTTGTTTGGTAGTCAAGAATAAGACTGAATTCTTGCCTGTTTTATTGAGATTTACTATATAAATATACATTTCAATGAATTACAAAAGAGTTGGTTTGATGACTGAACTGTAGATCAAGAATTATTTATACTTTATCTCATCAATTAGTTCAACAAACGAATTAACAAGAGTTCCAACAAAACGAATTAAGAAGAAACTATATCTGTTGAACAAAATTTGGCGTTTATTTACTTTTAGCCTATACATAATGGTTTTTCTCTTTTTTACTCATGGTATTCAATCTTTCTTACATACACCTCTCTCTGTTTACTTCTCTAAAGGGTTTTCTTTGAATTCTGGAGAGCATACAGACACCTCTGAACATTTCAAAACATTCCTTCACTGTACCAATCTCACTTAACTCCTCAATCCTCCCTTCATACATTTATCTCCCCTCCCCACCTATATCTCCATTTTTCCTGGCGTTGTTTTAGCTGCACTAGTCATTATAGTGGCTGTAGGACAGTCCTGCAATATGTTTGTCCTGGGTAGGCTAGGAGGGGTTGGTGGTGTTGGAGTCATTGGATGACCGACATAAATTTAGTCAACTAGTGATAATAGCCCCATTCTGAGCAGGTCTAGGAAATGGATTCAATAAGTCAATAAGTCTCTCCTCCCTCACCTCCCTCAATTCACCCATCTACTACTGGGTCACGCCTACTCCATTGCACAGCTCGATTACAAAAGACATGGATTGGAATGACAAGGGAAATTCCCTGTTAAGTTGCCGTGTTTTCAGACTTTTATGTAATTTAGTGGCATTTCTCAACATAAAAGTCTAGGCTACAACCAGTTTTTAAAGCCAAACAGTGGTTTATTAATACTTTAAATTCATTTTTTTAAAAATGTTTTTCGCACGCAGTTTTTAAAAAGGGCAATCCCTCCTAATAACTAAAAAAGATATAACAAATAATAATAAATCAATAACAGCATTAATATACCAAAATTATTAAAATGTCAAATATTAATAGTAAGTATCTCATCATGATTGTAATTTTAGCATTTTGCAGGAAAAAAAAGGAGTTTCTATGAAATTTTTATATTTTTAATATCTGAAACAATATATTTTTAATATCTGAAACAATAACTTACGATATATTTTTAATATCTAAAACAATAGCCGATATATTTTTAATATCTGAAACAATAGCCCGATATATTTTAATATCTAAAACAATAGCCGATATATTTTTAATATCTGAAACAATAGCCGATATATTTTTTAATATCTGAAACAACAGCCGATATATTTTTAATATCTGAAACAATAGCCGATATATTTTTTAATATCTGCAAACAATAGCCGATTTCACAACAAAATCAGAAGCAGCTTATCTCCGATAATGATAAACAGAAACTTAGACATTACTCTTTTTTATAATAGCACCAAAGTAAACATATGCAAAAGACAAAAAAGAAGAAAAACCTTACCAATAGTCTTCCAACAGGAAATGATCCAGTGCTAGTCATTTTTTCCAATGAATTGCCATGCCCACAGAGTGACTGGTTGTTAGAGAAAAAGTTCATCTAGAATTTCTTGGTTTGATCTAGTTGATGAATTGCATGATTGATTTGAAGAAAGACTTACTGCTATTCTATTGTTGAAATGAGAAGCTTCTTCTTCTAAAGGGTAGAGAGGGCACTTCCAAGACATCTATTTTTTCAATAGGAGATCTGTTTTGAGGGAGTCTGTTGGAATTTTATAATTTATTTCATAGTAGGCAAACTCTACTTCAATTGTCTTACATGTTATACAATTTTTCTTACTCTAGACTTTATGACTATAATTATGTGAAATTTTAGAGACTTTATGACTATAATTATGTGAAATTTTAGAGACTTTATGACTAGAATTATGTGAAATTTTAGAGGGGACTTTATGACTATAATTATGTGAAATTTTAAAGATGTTTGGTTAAGTTTTACAAGCAATGCCTATTTATGTTTAGTAATAAGTAATATTAATTTTCATAAATTTTAAAATGTTTAAAATGAAGAAAAGCGAAGCTGAATTTTAGTTGGTACAGATGTAGCAGCGTGTGAACATCGGTCTTGGTAAGTCAGAAATTCACATTTAAGTTTATTACTGTTATATTAAAAACTATTTAAATTACATTAAAAAGTTTTTCCTGCTCGTGCTAAGTAAATTCTATGTTATTTTGCTATAACATGTTATATTATGCTGTTAAATGCATTTGTAAGGTTAATTTCCAGATCATTGAAGGATTTGGTAATGCAAAGGCAGTCAGTAAAACAGTAATTAAGTATACTGTATTAAGGTATGTATGCCCTATGGAAATCTGGAAAAACCTATGGAATTAAAAAATTGAAATTCCAGACAATGGAAAACCCTTTAAAATATTTTGGGCAATAAATTAGGAAATTCCATAGTATGCTTTATTACGCAATAAAAGATCAATAAATATATCATCATCATTATCATACCCTTAACCGACGTGGTCGTTTGGGGAAACGCATATACACCTCAAAAGACATATATCTCCATAGCTGCCTATCCTGCGCAGCTGTCTTTAGTTCATTCATTAGTAGCTGCAATTTATATCTCATAATTTTATCTTTTTCTCAGTACTCATTCTTTTATATTGTCAAACCAACATTTCCACACTGGCACTACCTTGACGGCCTCCTTCTTCAGTCTTCCTTTGAAGAATCGTTTTTGTCAGGCTATCATGCCTTGACACATATCCGAACCATGCCATCTTACGTCACTTGATTGTTGACATAATCATTTCCTGTGAGGGGCCCGACTGAGGATATTCTTTTCCACATACTCAATGCCCCATGGAAAGACTTTGTTTGCGCTTTGATTTCAAACCAATTGGTATAAGGATGTATTAGATTTTTTTATTATGATTAGACCTCCTGGAGATTTCCTGCTGACAATGTTCTTGAATGTTTTGTGTTGAGAAAAGCTTTCTTAGACCAGGATTCCAGTAACTTTATTCACCTGTCATTTGTTTCCCCTAGTCCAAATTTTTCTTTCTGTGCCAGACCATTGGTTGAACGGTCAGACGTGGGGGCCAATTTTTCCATTCCAGTCAGCCATTATTATAAGGATGACTTTCTTTGGTTTTGTTTTTTTTATGACTAGTTAGAATTTCCCTCATAGAATTTTCCCACTTCTTTGTCATTGTGGTGAAATCAATAAATATACATATACATGTATTAAAACAAAAAAAATTATCAAAATCCCTGCTCAAAATCTGAGCTTTAAATTTTTAAATTCTAAGAGGTTTTTAGTTAAATGTATCATTCTAAACATTAGAATAATTATAAAATATGAGGGGGACCAAACCATGTACTTTCACACTGAAGAGAAATCATCAATCCAGCAATGCCTGTATGCTAATAGCGCTGCCCCCTGAAGATGCCCCAATTGTGTACTAACAAACAGTCCCATTGAAAAATATGATTTTTCTTGAAAATATTAGCCCTAGTTATTAAAATACTAATTTCTCACCCATAAGAGGACTGTGATATTAGTACTGAGAAAAAGATAAAATTATGAGATATAAATTGCAGCAAATAGTTGACAAAATTTTAACTACCTGAGTTACATCTGTGCTGGAAGGCAGTAATAATGCTTGCTCAATAGATCCATGTGGGGAATGTAAGCTTGAGATTTCTTCATTTATAGCTGTAACATTTGTAAAACTGCTCGTGCTAGACAAACTAAGTTGAGTACCTCCATTGACATGAATATTTCCTCTGAATAAAACAATAAATGATTATCTAAGAAACTAATTGATTAAAGTGTATTAACAGACAAAATTTAATATAATTAACTAACCTTGAGCTAGAAGTAGTAAATGCTTCAGGTGTCATCAAAACAGGCTTTAGTGAATTCAAGCTAACAGATGTGACTTCTGAAATGACTTCACTATGATCAATGCTGACATCTGATAATCTATCTCGAATACCTAAAATTAGTGTGGATGTTGACCAATGCAGTTGCACAAATAATCTTGATATATATATATCTGTGCATCATACTGTATTAGTTTGCTTTAGTGAATCTATTTATAGTATGCTTTAGTGAATGTATTTATAGTATGCTTTAGTGAATGTATTTATAGTATGCTTTAGTGAATGTATTTATAGTATGCTTTAGTGAATGTATTTATAGTATGCTTTAGTGAATGTATTTATAGTATGCTTTAGTGAATGTATTTATAGTATGCTTTAGTGAATGTATTTACAGTATGCTTTAGTGAATGTATTTATAGTATGCTTTAGTGAATGTATTTATGTATTAATTCATCTTTTTCTTCCTTCTTTATATTTTTTGTTTTTATTCTATTTTTTGTTATCTCAAGTAAGGATATAAAACCTAATTAATCGTAAGTAAAAAATGGTTAAAATGATTAGAAGGGGGTTTCACATGGCACTAAGATTTCTGGCGCATTAAATTAATTGGTTTTTTATTAGGAAACATTACCCGCCTCTAAGAAAGATGAAGAACAAAATGCTCAAAGTAAACAGGAAAAAAATTGTTGCCACTCCTCCAACCCTGCTTAAAGTGTAATAAAATTTCAGAGAAACTGATGAATCACGGGTTATAGCAACATTTCCCTATAGCTGTTAATTCCCTACAGTTTTTTTTTCAAGAGAGCACTCTGTAAATTTAAACACATAATACTCTGTGCACCTGAAGTATTCCCTAATGGTTAGACTAAAAAAACAACATGAGTGAAAATTCCTAAATTTCATTTCCTTGTTAGAGTGAATATGTGTTTCAAGAGGGAAAAGGGCAATTTTTAAACCTGTTATAGTGGAAATCCTGTAGCAGGAAACCGTGTTGTAGGAGGGATATGTTTAGATTTTAAAAAAAAAAAAAAATGCTGAGGTCAAATCAACCGGAAATGTCAGGCTATTAACTCACTATTGCCTGATGCTTAATAGGGGAAGGTTTTCAGGATCATAACTTTTAAAACTTACCTATTTCATCTTGTGAAAGTGAACCAACACTAGGCGTATGAGGCATTGGACCAGTTGACTCAGGGCGATATCAGATAGTTAATTCTTGAAGAGGTCTTTTGATAGATTTTAGTAAATTGTGGTATAGTTACAATTTATAAAGTTTCTAAAAAGATATTTCTAAACTCTTTTATAATCTAATGTAAAAGAAAAGGAGATCATACAAGACAGGGAAAAAATACTAATACAGTCATATTTCACTTAACACTTTTCTGTTTAACAGTTTTTCCCTACTTAGATTGTTATAGATTTTTTCATGAAATGTGTTTTTAAAATGTCCTTAATTTCATTTACATTGTAAATTAGTGTATTTAAGACAAAAAACTTATCTAAATTTCATGATGAGTGTTGAAGATAAAAAAAGTATGTGTATAGTATGCTACTGTGTTCAGATGCATATAGAAGCAATTAAAAAAAAACATTTCCACAAGAACATTATGACTCAATTTATTTGTGTGAGAAATAAAAGATGTCCTTAATTAAGCCCACTGAAATCGGAGGCTACAGCTAACAATATATTGGATCTGCGTTATAATCTGCCAAACTGGGGCCAAAAAAGCTTATCAGAAAGGTCTAATGTCATGCACTAAAATAAAAATTTAAATACCCTTTTATAAATATTAGAACACCTCTATAATGAGAATATATTCTTATTGCATTCGAACAAATTATTTTTCAAATAACCATAAAAAAATTAAAAAGGTTAATATCATATTAAAACAATTATTACTAGTTGAATGTGCTATAACTTCTAAAAATCATATTATGATTCAATTTCACCAAATCAAAAAGTGTGAGTTTTAATTGAACTAATTTAGAGATGGACTGAGCTAAACGAATTACTTTTGAGTTCTTTTTTTATAAGCGCTGATTTATTTCACTTTATGTGTGGGTGGCTGGGATTGTAGGTTCATGGGTCCTCAAATCTTGTAACTCAGTTTTGGACCTATTCTAATTTAGCGAGAAAGCTCAACCAAGCATACATGTAAATTATACATGACAATACACAATTTTAATAATTTCGAGTTTATGAATCAACATTTTGAAGATTTACAAACCAAATTACTTTTCGGTAATGTTTATAATGTGAAAAAAATCAACTTGATACTGTCATGACAAAATAAATATGAAGCATGGCAATGGTGTATACATGTACATAATAGGGAAGCTTTTATTAGTCTTCTATGGACTTGACAAATTAATTAAATTATATTAAAGTGTGCACACACAAAAATAGAAAGTTTTATTCTTTAAGCACTAAAAGGTATAAAATAAAAAAATTAAAAATCCATTATAAAATAAGCTTTGATAATAATGCACTAAAAGGTTTTAAAAATATAGCTCGCTATAATTACTACATAGACTAGCTGTACCCTGCTAAAAACCTTTGCATGGAAGGCCATATTTCAACTTTGAGGTTATCGTGATTAATCCTATATATTTTATAATATGAAAGAAATTGAGAAATAATTATTTCTTTATACAACCTAAAAAAAAAAATCCATGCAGACTCCTTAACCAATGATGTTTTTATAATTAAATTGAAAATTGCTAGATTATTAGTCTAAGTGTAAATCTTAGTAACATAGTCTTACTTAGCAGTGAAAAACAAATTAATTTTTATAATTAAATTGAAAATTGCTAGATTATTAGTCTAAGTGTAAATCTTAGTAACATAGTCTTACTTAGCAGTGAAAAACAAATTAAAGCAGTATTTTATGTTTAACTTAGAACTTTATGCCTATACCAAACATTTTGCAGACATTTATTTTTTATATCGACTTTTAAAAAGAATGTGATCAAGAAAATTTACTTTTTAAAAGAATATTATCAACAAAATTTGTTACGATGAACGCCATTTTTGAGAAGGCTCAGTTTTATGAGTCCTGAATCATCTAAATGTAACATACCCGAATAATATATATATTATATATTTAATATAATGGTGCTTGTTGTATTTTACTGACATTGTATAACTCTGTTAAATGGAGTGTAATATAGAATTTTGTAGCATGTGGACATTAAACCGCGTGTATGTATAATTTAGTAAACAATATATGCATTTTTTTATTTCTTTATGATTTTTGTTTTATTCACTTACAGACTACAACCTAATTTATTGCATGTGGCACATTTCAAAACGACTGTTCTAACTGAAGTTTTTCTTTCTTTTCTTTTTTACCATTAACCTTATGTGGTTGTTTGGGGAAACACACAGGCACATCAACAAACATAAATCTGTGGTGCTTTCAGCAGTCCTTTCTGTGGGCTTTGAGACTTAGTGGCGCCTATCTCCTCTCCAAGTTAGTGTTGAATATTTTTTTGGCATTACCAGGGATAAACCCTGTACCCTTTGCATGTGAGTCAAGTTTACTATTGACTTAAATACCCAGCCGCTATAAGAAGGCTATCCAAACTGACAGTCTTCTAATGTCATTTGATAGATACAATATTTGAATTCATACATACTATTAAACGAATGCTTTTCTTTACATTAATGTTTGATGTCAAGTTCACCATATCCACTTCGCTATCCAGCCGATATCCTAACTATCTATCTAAATTAACAGCCGATATCCTAACTATCTATCTAAATTAACATTTTAAGTATTTTAATACCATTTGATAGATACATTATTTGAACTCTTGCATACTATTCAATCAATTCAACGTTTTTTAGCCGAGTCAAAACATCCTGATTCATATGCTTTTGTGAACAATTATGTAATATTTCGTTTTTTGTTTTAACATTTTCTGTGTATGCTCATTCAGGACTTCACTGCTAACAGTTAAAATTTTTGTGTTAATTGTATTTCTTTCGACTGATACCATCAACCTAAATAATTGTAAGTAAAAAAAACGGTCAAATGGTCAGGAGGAGGTGTCACACTTGATTCCCGGGCAACACCAGGTAATAACAGCCAGTGTCTATTTATATTAATACATATTGAATTTAACACTATTTCACTTATTGTTATTTTGTTTTGCACTATTTTGTAAGCGCTGTAATTTCTTAGAACAAATATAGGTGTTAATTGGATTATGTCTGTACATGTTAAGTTTTATTGTGAAAAATGTTAAATTTAATATTTAAAAACAACAGAACAATACACAGATATATATCTAAATATAGCATAATTACTTTGTATGAACACCAAACATTCTTATTTGAACAAAAGCAGTTATGTTTCCTTCACTGGATGAATGCTCTCTTCCATCTGAGGCGTCATTTTCATCACAAATTTCAGCTAATTCTCCTTCAAAAAAAGGTAAATATAAAATGCATTAAATACATTAAAAGCTATTTTTTATAAACAGTTTGTTAATCTTAAAAAAATTTCATTTAATTTTTGGTGAGAATTTTAATATTTATAAGAACTAATCAACTGTATCAATAAATCTACAAATAAGAAATGTCCATAAATAGATGTATTTACAGAGATTTTATGATAATTTACAGTATAAACTTATTATATAATATAAGTAGTATAAGTTCATAAGCATATGAAACAAATTCAATACTTTTAATGACTAAGTAATAAAATATTTAATTCAGAAACTGAAAAGACTTGGTAAAAAATTTTAATAAAGAAAGAAATACATATTTTATAATCAGGCTACATTTTTTTCCAATAAAAGTTGAATATATTAATTCTTATAAAAGAAAAAAGGAGGGAGTCTTCTTCTTGTGATTCGAAAAATGGTTTAACAAGTAACTTTCAAAAACACCAGACAAGGGGGGTGATAACTAAAATAATTAATCTAAGACTAAAAATGAATACATGTACAATAGGTATATGACTAAACAATTTTTTTCATTATTTTTCATTCCCCATACTGCCACAAGGGGATATTTGTCATATCTAAACAAAAAATATCAATAACAACCCTCAGCTGTTAAAAAAGATTACCCTCCACACGCCCAGTAAATCGTATGTCATACCCGCATTTAGTATTTTAACTGTAAATTTGTTCTTTGTTGCTCCATGCACCATCAGCATTTTAGTTGGCAACTAATATATGCATAATTAGTATTGGTGTCATTTCTGGATTGTCTCAGAGCAGTTCTGTGAAAACTGCTCCAGTTTCCGAGACCAGCAAGAGAATTTGGTCTTCAAATCTAGTGCATTTCCGAAAAGGCATTAAATCACCAAAGACTGTTGACAGTCTTGATCAAATGAGAAAAATTCCAATGGAACTACATATAAAACAATTGCTTCTGATGTAAAAAGCAGAAAAGACATGTTCGTACAATCTTGTTAAGAAGTTTGAAAGACATAATCGAAGTCCTGGAAACTATGATTTCACGTCAATGTTTAATCTAAGAGATGAGAAAGGAGAGTGGTTGTGCCGAGAAGACAGAGAGTTCTATGCACTTCAGATTTCAACAAAAGGAAAAGTAGGCTATTGTACTTCAGAGGATGATTCACAAAACATTCACCCAAGAAAAATTAAATTACTTAAAGGGAAAGTGCCAGTCACAGAAAGCTTTACTGAAGAAAGAGTTGAATCAAGTTTCTTACCAAATTTGGATGCAGAAGATTCTGTGAATAAATTTTGTGAGCGAAGAATAGTGTTCCAGTTGTAGTGAAGATAGTGAGAAACCATTAAAGTCTAAAAGACAAAAAACCTCTTCTTTAGTGCGTTTAGCGACTGCAGCAAAATTGAAGTCTAATGAAAGAAGGAGAAAAATTAAAAAGTAAATTCAAGGAAAACTTAAAAAAAGAACACTGGTGCATACACTTTGATGGAAAGACCATACAAAATAAAGAATATGAGGTTGTCGTTAAAAAAATGAAAAAAGGGAGGTCAGACTAGCTGTTCTTCAGCTGGCAAATGCAAAAGGGGAGATAATACTCAATGGAAATGCTCTAAATCTCATTTAGGAACCTGGCCTGCCATACTATTCTTCTCGGAATTCTCTACTTTTCCCGAATAAAAATTGTGCTCAATGAATAAAAATTAATGTCTCTGACACAACTGCAGCAAATACTTGAAGAAGAATTGGTACAGGCACACTGTTACAGAAACACTTTCAAGACGTTGGTTTAGAAAAAGCTGTATACATTGGATGATACAATATTGAAACATGTCATGAATGATCATTAGTACATCAACAAGTTCACCAAACATCAGCTACTCATTTGTTTCAGTAATAACAGAAAAGTATGAACAACTCAAAACATCATTTGATAATGCTGGAGCACAACTAAAGGAATCAGAACAAGAGTGCTGGCAAGATGACATGGCTTATCTTGATCATTTAATATAATGCTACAGGATTTTCAAAACTAGAGGAAGCTTCCCAAAAGTTAATTTTCAATCACCTCCAAAAATCAGTAAGGAGAGATGGAACTCGAGGGCAATTTATTGTTTGTTATCATTCGTTCTGATGAGTATCTGTAAACAGCTAAGGCAGCATGTGATTTCATCAGTGGTACTTGGGTTGACATCTGGTTCTCTGCCCAGTGCTTCAATACTACTGACTTTGATAATTTATCATATGCTTGGAAGCAGCATACAAAGACTTAAGTCATTAAAGACATTATGGTCCACAGATCCAAATTCAATACCAACGCAGCGTTCTAATATCTGTGCAGAGCGTGCAATTAAAGTGATGCAAGATTTTACTTCCACTTTGCAAGTCCATTGAAAAATTGTACATTAAATTTCTTTTAACTAATGCAAAATAGAAATGTACAATTAACAATATTATTCTTATGTCACTTTTATTTGCAATGGTTAAACCTTTATTGAAATATTTGAAAATTTTTATGTTCTAAAATATTCATGTTGATTGGAGGGTGAACTTTTTTTTATGCAAAACAAAAATTACCCATATTTTCTTTATTTGAAAAAGACACTAAATTTTTATGGTAAAACTGGTTCAGTCATTAAATTATTTGAACACAAACGTTTATTTCAACTTTCTACAAATCCTACTATTCTTTATTAGAACTACAAGGAAAATTAAGTAAAAAAAATTACAAACACACATAAACAGCTAATCCACATCCAATGCTAAAAAAATTAAAATGAATCTGAAGTAAATCCATCAACATTTGAATAAACTACACCTACTACACCTTCATAGAACACAAATGTGGGACTTATAAGTAGAGCTGGCGGAAGTTGACAAAGCAACAAAAATTATTTTGTAAATTGTTTCATTACAATTGCAATGTTATTTTTCTGCTGCCATCTCACTATATTAGGTAGTCACTTTAGTCCTGGTTCTTTTTTTTTTTGGGAAGGGGGGGGGGTGGATATGATCTACAATAAGTTGATCTCACAATGAGTTATTTTCAATATAAAACATTATAAGAACTAAAGAAAAAGGATAAATCCTCAATAATAAATACATCATTTTGAATATAACCGATGGTTTTACTTTGTATCACAGTTCATATCATCTGCCGCTGACAGCAAATGTGAGCCAAATTGAATAAAAATGTATTAATAAATTACCAGTGGTGATTTCATCCAGATTAGAATCACAATGTTTGAACTTTTTCAAACCTGCTTCAAAAATGGCAAAACTTAAACAAGGCTGAGTCAAAGAAAACCGTGAAAGTGAGCTAACATGAGCCATGCTGCTTCTATAATCTTGATGAATTTGTAGGACATACAGAACCTGTTAAAAAATATAACATACATTTGTGATACACATTCAATTGTGATACAGATTCTGTTAATTTCTAAGCAATTATTATAACATACATTTGTGATACACATTCAATTGTGATACAGATTCTGTTAATTGCTAACCAATTATCTTGAAAATTTTTTAATTGGGCATTTAAGTGGGGACTTAAAATTGAATGACCTGTTTTAATGTTACAGTAAAATGTTGCTATAACAAAGTTGACGGAAACTCTTAAGTTATTCATTACAATGAAATTGCAGAACACTAATTAGGAAGGTGGGAGGGAGATTGGATGACGAAAACTTGCATCAATATGTTTGCATCTTACTCGGAGTATATTATTCATGCCAATTTTAACGCAGAGATATTAAAGTCATTTTATTTAATCTACCAAAAAAGTCATTAAGTTTATTTCGCTTAAAAAGTGTATATTTAATAGCTCTTACTAATTTAGATTTTATAACTAATTTATTGCAAGCCACCATTTTACAAGGTAAATCAATTTTAGTTGAAATGGTCATCTCAAACAACTTATTTACTTTCCTAAATTATAATGGTTTACACGTTCCTAAAATGGCTTTCATAGTTATAACATCTCAATAGAAATCATGGTTTTTTTTCAAACATGTTTTTTTTAATTGCATACATTATGAAAAAAAAAAAGAAAAATACTACACTTGCCCACCAAAAATTCAGCACTGTAAAATCACACTGATTTGCTCTTTCTATCTGGAATTTCTGATAAAATCACCTCGACAGATTGTGATCTTCAGTCTAACATGTTCATATCCCATTTCCTGAACTATGCTGTTAATTACCATCATTGCAAAATGTGATATTCAGTTTTATACAAGCCCTTTCCCAATACAATAAAACTGCTTTTTGCAATATCCTGCAATTACTAAAGGTTTTTGGGATTGATTAAAAATGTGGGGGAAAAAGTAGGTGGGGGGCATAAAAGCACCTGTAACTTATAAAGTAATAGAAATACTTATTTAAAAGAATACATCTTATTAAAAAGAAATGGCTTATCTTTCTATCTGTGAAAGAATCAAAGTTATAAATTTTAAAAATATGAATCAGAAAAGTATGATAATTTTTTCTTTCAATTTTGATATGTTAGACCCTATTTCAATTAAAAACATTATCAGGAGGTTATAAAAATAGCCTATATGTGTATTTAGATAACAAAGAGCATTCCATTTCCTTTACCAAAATGTAAAAAAAATTATTAAAATCGACAAAGATTTGATTAGGTTGTTATGATTTGAAAATAGTCACCATTTTTAATGGAGGCCTGTGTTAGGGCTGTTTTTGTAGCCTTTATTTTTTATAAAAAATGTGTTCGTTTCTTTCAATATCATATATACTATTATCAAACTTATTTTAATTGTGAAGTTTCTGTCAATTATAGTAATAAAACCAGACATAATTTGGGACAAAAAATTTCACCAAATAAAAACAAACTTCAATTGGAAGAATGATTAAAATTTTTTCTTTTACGAATTTTAAGTTTAGTAGAAGTTAACAGAAACTAATTGTAACACTAATTACAACAAGTAAAAGCCTAATGTTTCATGTCGGAGGGTGAGGAAAGGAGACTTTATTGATATTATTGTTAAAAAATCTTCCCATGCTAACAAAAATAAGTAATTCAGCAAGAAACCATTGTTTTTGATATTGTTTAGTGTAAAATAATATTTATTAAACGTAAATGTGGAAGAATTAGTAACGGATGTTTGGTTTTTAAAGTACACGCTGAGCTCTGTGTCTAAGGCTAACTATGGAGCAGCACATATACGAAAATCAGTTATTCAATTTTTACAACCGGGTTTGACAGGACAAAGAAATTTTTTCACAGTGTTGGGAATAAAGTATGGTTTCTGCCTTCCTGTTATTACATAATTGGATAGTTATGCAAATTACCTAGATATTTAAATAAAGGAAAAGAAGGCCTTCATACTATACCAAAGATGAATAATCTTACATTAGAAAAACCGTACTTTAACAACAACCATTTAAGTAGACTTTTTGATACGAGAATACGAGACATTTTTACCCCCATACCACTAAATACATAATAAAAAAAGTTAAGTTCCCTTAGCCCTGACAGGCCATCAGGGCAGATGAACTGCAGAATTCCTAGAATTCATATGAAGGGATTGTATGATTAGCACAATGCCCAGCCGTTCCAGCACTGAGAGGTAAAATAAACAAAGGGGATAGGGCCATAAATAAGTTCACAATACTAAATGTTTCACAATAATTTGTTGTTCAAAATAGCCTTATACATTAGCAAAGCCTTAGCAATGGCAATTATAGACTACTTCATACAGACCCTGGAATTAATATCTGATAAAGCTAGGTACTTGGAAGTTAAATCTATTTCAGATTTCATTTGCAATGGTAAGTTAGGCTGTGACAGTGGAGAATTAAACCTGAAAGGACAATATTAATTTTTTTTAAAAAGTTAACACTACTTTAACAAAAAGAATACAAATTTTATAAAATAATAGTCAAGTTTTATAAAACATGCTGACTCACTTTAATGTTTGAACGCAGGCCCAAGTTTCACAACTCCACAACTTTATCTCTGTATTTTGTTTAGCACCTGTCAAAGCGAATTTCCACAACTGCAAGCTGTTACAAGTGGAAATTTTTAAATAATTTTTAGCAATTTCTTTAAAGGAAGATTAATTAAGAAATATTCTAAAATTAACTCAAATTCTATTACTGACTGATAGTTCAACCAGTTGTATGCCCAGATAATAAGTATTAATCATATTGTTATAAATGCAGCCCCAGTGAACATTGTCAACTTAGTTCTTATTTCTTATCACTTACTTTCTTTGTTTACTCTTTTAAATATAGGGTAAACAAGATAGATAAACAATAATGGCTGGGTTAATAAAACATATAATAAAAAAAATTATATAAGTCAAAAATTTATAAATACATCTTAAGTAATATAATATTATTTTACTATCAGGTTTCTTGTTCTTGCCACTGGAGCAGCCAAGAGTATCTATCATCATTGCGTTAGGTGACATAGACAAATAAACTAATACCACTGAGTCAAGCAACATATATTAGCTACAAATTATACAATTATATAGTTCTAAGGTTTGTAAATTCTGCAAATAATGAAATATTTTATTATACAAATATCACTAACAGAATCATGGAGATAAAAAAACTGATGGCTTGTCAAATGTTGAGTAATTTTTCTGGTTGTTATTTTTTCACCTACTTTTCCTCTTGAAAAAGCTTTTGAATTTTGTGAACCAAGTGTGAAATCAAAAGACTAAAAACATCTGTTCTTCAATATTTTTTATCCTTTAGTTTATTAAAAGAATTTAATTTTATGAAGTTGGTAAAGTTTATATAAATTTTAAAAATGCACACCAGACTTAGCTTATATCTGTTAAAAAGCGTAGTTGTTACAAATTTCTTAATTTCAGTACTGCGAATTTCTAACTTGCAGTATTGCGAAGAAATTGCCTTTAGTAAATATTTAATCCTCCTCTACCAAAAAATAATTGAAATTTAGCAAATTTCTAAATTTCATGTCAAGTTGAACTCGATTACTTTCACATTTACTAGAAAATGGGAGGAGGGTGAGGAGTAAGATGATATGGTAAACTTTAACCTCTACTGATGAAGATAGTTCACGCCAACAGATGCAGTACTGAGTCAAGTGTTGTCTTGGGGTCCGTGGGGGAAGGGCATTATGGGACAGCCACAATAGGCAAGGATTTAGACATCACTGACAGTAGAAAGTTGAATGATGCAGAAACAGAGGAGAATTAGGTCTGACCTTTCACTGTATTAAGCTGTATCCCATTTTCAGTTCATACTAAGTAATATTTTATGGCTTATTTTTATACTTTTTAGGGCATTGAAGAGTGAATATTTCTACCATTTTTTAAATTGTAGAAATCCAAGCCCCTCTCATTACACTCAAAAGAGAATTACATTACATGCATTTGAACATTGACTAAAATATAAATAGTTTTAAGAAGCTTTACTCAGAAACAGGATGCTTGTGATCATCAAGAAAGTACAGACTGGTTAAAGGTTCTCCTTCATGTGGATTCCAGTCATACATACATCTGTTATAAAATAATAAAATCATTAATTTATTTTAAAAATCTATAACAGCATTAAAAATATATATTTAAGTTCTCATCGCATGTTTTTCTTTTTTTTTTTTAAAGCCATGTGTGTCAAATGAAGCATGCAAGGCTCACTTGCGCCCCTGGACTTAGTGGTAGTTATGGTGGAAAAAGCCAGACATTGTTATTTGAATTGTTCCCGTCCCCAGTGGCATTAATTGCTTTAGTGCTGCCCAGGGGGGGACTGTAAAAATGCTGCCTACCTATTCAAAATCCGAACAACTTGGAAACCGAACTAAATGTATTAAACTACTTTTAGAATACAAAGATGCATTAAACTTTGAACATCCAACTTGTTATTCTGATCGATATGGCATTCAAACAATTTCATACTAATAAAACTCATTTTACGAGGCATCAGACGACATTCCCCATCAAGGCAGAAGATAAAGTGTCACCCGTGACTAGACTACCCCTCCACCATTTAAACATTTTTTTTTCTTTTGCTTGGCATCACATTTTCAGTCATAATTGACCACCCTGCAACTCACTGACCAAAAACTACTACTCCTTAGGTTATGAAATATAGTATAGGTATTTGTGGATTCATTCACTAAGTTTGCAAGAAGGATTTTTGCCCAAGCTTAAATAGTTTAATTCCTCTTTAAACAGGCTGACCCCAATTTTTTAAGCTCCACCATCATGTGTAATACACAATGACACATTAAGTTATAAATGTATACATCTCTCTCTTTGAAGTGTACAGAATGATAATTGAATTCTAAAAGACTAAGAATTACTCTAATAGTGTGAAAATTGTGTTTGCTGGACTGCATAGAAAAACATGTATTGTTTCAATAATAGGCCAATAAAAGCATCCCCCATCCACTTTTCAATACAATGTTTTATTAGCAACTTTCTTTTTTTTACTGGTAGCAAAAAGTACCATTTTTATCAAATTATATAAATAGGCAGCCTTAACAATAAAGCCATAAAAAATGTCCCAGAATCAGCATTGTTTTGTATCAACAATTTCATTCAGTGTTGGAGTGAATACGGGGTAATAAAGGAAAGTGGCAATTTTCCGTGTTAAAATGAAACTGAAAACGTGGAGCACAAAAATGTTATAGGAAGGATTTATTTATTAACAGATTGAAAAAAAAAATTAACATTTAACTAAGAGCAGGATAAAGGCAAAATAAAAATGACAAACCATACTCACTCTGCTTCAGTGCATTCGCCTTCAAGTTCCACCAAGAAAAACTTAACAATTCCTGAATGATAAGCTACAGCTATTGCAGACCCATCTGGAGCAAAGGCTGCATTTACAACAGTCTAAACAAAATACAAAAAAATATTTACAGATCGTTGAATTTTAGAACTAAAATGTATCAGAAAGATATCGATAAAATTAAATTACAAGTCAAGCAAATATATTTTATCACATAAGTGATATTCTGCATTGGCATGTTATTTACACAAACTGGATGATATATATTTATATAATATAGCTCCCCCTTTACTGTAACAGATGTGAATCTTGAGATTTGATCAAGATAATCAGCTTGTGGAATGATACTGATCATGATAAATTAGCTCAACGCTAAGTTCCACTACATATCAAAACAGTTTATAATAAATACTTTTATTACTTGCGGAGTCGATATTATTGTAGACATGACATAACAGGCTCAGGAGGAGTACATCTAAATCTGTCATCTATTACAGGCATTCACTTCCTATGGAGCCCAAAGCTTATCTCACAAAAACAATCTTGGCATCTGCATTCTATGAAGCCCAAAGCTTAACTCACTAAATATGATCCTTTTTGTCAGTTGGTATTTTGGTAGTGCGTCATAACCCATACATGACATTTACACCAAAAAACTATGTTTACTACCTTGTGTGAACCACAATGAGTCATTATGTGACCAGCTAGGGGTGGGCAGTGCCAATCAAATTGTGTCATCATTTATTCACTCCACAATCCCATTTAGAAAATTTCTAAACCTGACAGCTTCCTTCAGGGGAAAATTAACTTAATTATGTAGATGAATAATATCATCTCTGATATAATTTTACATTACCTGTTGATATGAAAGTACATAAAATAAATGGGATGTCCTGGTAATTAAACATCTAATTAGATATTTCCAAAAAGTCAGGAGACTTTACCATCATAGGTTCATAAGGATCCACACACATCACACCAGATGAAATATCCCTGGAAGTTACAGGGCCACTACCACGGTTTTTTGAAACAAGATCTACATTCCAAACTTCAGCCTGAATTTTAAAAAAAAGAAAGTTTAAATATGCCAAAGCATCAAACATTGAGATATTATAAGTATTATATTAATGAATAAAAAAATTAGTAAGCATATACCTGTGTTCCATGGATGAACACCAACATTTTTGCAGGATCTAGATTCTCATGCTCTGCATCATCTTCTGGCATATATGGACACCAAATGACCCTAATAAGACTCCTAAAACTTGGCTCATTACCAGTAATGTGAAGAATTAAATTGGATCTTTCTTTATTAAGAAATTATATAACATACTAAAAAAAACTAGAAAATTAACTCCTAGAAAAACTTTAACATTAATATTTCTATTTATACAATATATAAAATAAAACAATAATTGAAAACTTGAACAGGATAATTAAAAAGAAAAAGACGATTCATTTTTTTAAAATAAATGATGCCACCTAATGTAAAATAATAAATTTTACAGCCAAATAATGGTTGAGAAACCTTTTATCATTGTTATGTCAAGATTTAAATATAGCCTTGAATATTTAAAATTTACTTCAAATGGATACAAAATACCGTCTTCATTCATAATTATAGAATAGATGAACAGATTTCCATCCTCGTCTGCAGCTGCTAAAATAACATCATCAGATAAAGCAAAAGCTATGTCCATTACACACCCTCTGAAATCTTTCAACAGCACTCGACTGGCAGTCGTACGAGAAATTACTCGAACATTTCCAATGTTTGGTGGTTTTCCTAAAAAAAATTTTATGACATTTAAGAAAGACTTCATTCTAGACCAAATGCACAAATATTTTTTATTGTATGCATATTATTTGTTATCTTCACACTATCAAGCAGACCAAACTGTGAACAAAAATAGCCACCTGCCCTAGATAATATGTTTTCTCTGATCATTCTTTCACTTTGCTATCACAACTAATTCCAGATATAAAGCACTTCAAACATTTTTCTAAGTACTTTAATAAAATAAAAAATGTATGTATATATAAAAAAAAATACCAAATACTACAATGGACAACGGTCAACAAGTAGCGATTTCAACAGAAATTATTATTTCTTCATTTTCCCCCATTCAATCAGCTGTTTGTATTTTTCTTGAAAAATAACTGGGTTGAAAACCAATGTCACTTATGCAGAAATAAATGATGTTTCATTTAATGCCAATATGTAATCAATAATTTGTGACCTACATGATCCAATATTGATAACAAACATTGAATGGTGTCTGTCCAGGTAGTTGCAGATAATCAAGATAATTACAAAAAAGTCACAGCCTATTCATGAAGGAAAACAAGTGCTTATGAGATTGATACAAGAATTGCAACATGACCAAACTTTACAAGATATGGTAAAGCAAGACCATAAGCAGGTTCTGTCTGAGTGAATAGTAAACAGTGGGTGCTGAGGCAGAAAGCATTTGGGAACAGGTCCTTTAAAAAACAGATTCCAATTTCATAAATGAACCAACACATTTGACAAGGAAAGAATCCTGAATGAAAGATCAAGAACCAATCCTGGCCACACCACAGTGAAAAGGTGAAAACTGGACAGTCATGTTTTCCCCCATATCCTTTGCAAAGCTATAATACAGGGTACATTGAAAAGGCATGGACGTAAGCAATGTTCCCTCTAAGCTGAGCACGTGAGCGATTGCTCACACGAATTCAGAGCGTCGCTCATACTACACGTACAATCGCTCACTCCGACGGACGACATCGCTTAAATCGCTCACTAATTTTGGCCTCAAACAAAATGTCGCTCAGAGACAAATATTTTTGCTCACTTCATATCACACCTTAGAGGGAACATTGGACGTAAGGCTGTCCTAGAAAGAGCTGGATAGGCAACAAGACAGATGGACAAGCCAAAATGTACCAACCCTAGCTGCCTACAGCTACAACACAGAAAAGAATGGAGAAACCTATCAAAGGGAGGGGATGGATGGCACGCTCAAATGTCTACCTGAGTGTACCCAGTTCAATCTCTAGTGAGGACCAATGTCAACTGATATCATTATTTTGTCTGTATTTTAGTTAAAATTTTTTTTTTTTAATTTTTAAAAATGTTAAAGCTTTTTAAGTCTCCTTGACTAATTTTATGAAATGCAATAAATTAACATGCAAATTAAAAGCAGTGATAATTTTTAATGCTGCATTGAGCTAAAGCATTGTTTTTAGATAATAACAGAAGTGAGCCTATTGAAAGTGTTTTAACAAAAATTTAAATATGACTTTACAGGTTTCCAATTTTTTCAACTCCAGATGGTTTGACCCTGTCTCTTGGACTACATTTCGACCCAAATATTTAAACACTTCAATGCTGTAGATTCAATGCTATGAAGGATGTTAGATCTAATAAACTTATTTACTACTAAGCAGAGTGAAGATGCCCATGTAGGCTCACTTCTAAATGTCTTAAATGTGCCATCAGAACATAAAGCCATGCTGGCTGAAAACAAATTTCCCATACTTACCCTGTAGCTAAAGAATCACATTGGTTATTTAAATTGAGATATATTAAATGTTTCTATATGTAATAGTAAGTTCTCCATGGAATGTTTAAGAATAGTAAATTTGGTCATTTCAGATTATTTTTCTGACTATCTCAAAATGGCTTTAAAATCTCTAGATTTCTCAATTAATGATGCCCGCAATTTACATAAGGATAATCTGATAAAAGAATGAGTCAGAAGCTGATTTGCCAATTGGAATAACGATTATTGACTGTCAGTGGAAGCCAGTGTCCTGAGGACATTTACATATTATGTTTAGCTGGTATATATTGCCATGTATTTAGTTCTGATCGCTTAATGAAAATAAGTGAAGAAGAAGCCTTGCACAAAGATTATTGTTTTTCCAAGAATAAAGAAAATTTATGGTGAAAATAAAAAAAAAAAACTGTACATTTACATTGACTTTTAAATAAAATTTGAAAGTAAACTTAAGCAAAAACAATTATGAAACAATGATAGGTAATCCAAATATTTTTTTAAGGACCAAATGAAATATACCTCTATAGTGGGCTCGCATGTTACGAATGGCCATAACTTCCTTATAATTTGACATAAGTAAACAAATCAGACTTACATACCAAATTTGTTTTAAAAAAAACATACTTTTTTTTATTAAAATTGAATGTTAACATTTTAAATAAAAAATATTAGGTCAAGCATCGGTAATTAAAAATCAAAAGAAAAGAAACTAAGCTGGTTGTCAAAGTTGGTGACCAAATGTTAACAAACTTTGAGATTTGCAATCCCCTAGTTATAAATTACAAGTTTCTTGTGACCGACCTAAAATTTCTCCATGACCAACAATTTAAGAACCACTAAACAAACTAAATGAAAATTACTAAATACCTTTTAAAACATAGGCAACAAATATGGAATCTCTGTGCACTGCTACAAGGTTGCCATCATAATATTTTAATTCCCATACATGATTCACAACTGGTGTTATTTTTACCTGCAAAAATAATAGTTTGAAAACTATCTTTATAATGCCTTTTTTCAAACTAATTAATGACGAAGATGCCAAAAGAAAAAAAATACATATTTCTACATTCTTCTGGTTACAGACGTAAGAGGTTTAAAAAAAATGAATGACTTTGGAATCATCAAATGAAGTCCTGATAAAGCTGAATATATTTTCTTAGATGCAACGTTACATTTTTATAAAAATCTTACAAAAAAAATGTTCCTTCAAGTGTAGATATGTATTGTGTCTAATAATGAAATTTCACTTTTCAAGCACCTAAAGAAATATTTTGACAATTTCTATAATATTTGTAATTTTTTTCTACCAAAATGTGTGCTTCTGTTGGAAATAAGGGCCTAAAGGGGTGGCTGGTGGATTTATTTGAAATAATATTTGTTATGGCATTACGGGTTAAATAAAAGGATTAAATTCACTAATGTTATTCATAACAACACACTTTCTTAAGGTTGGAAGCCAGACATAGATACGCTGTGATATAAATGTAGGTCATACAGCGCTTGTATTTTTAAGGAACACATTTCTGTGATAATTCGGCCTGACATATAAAGGCTGGAATTAAATAACAAGATTATTGCCCTTGTATTTTTGAGTGGTGTTAACTTATTATTTTTTACAGGCCGCTGCTTTGATTCTATGTAATGAGAAATCCAATACCATTGTACCTACGTATGACTCCTGTGGTTCTACTATGGCCATTACACTTTCAGGTAAGGTGGGGATTAGAAAAGGGCACAACAAAAACCATTCCTTAAGGGTTCAATTTATGCAAGAGCTTATTCGGGGACTTCATAAAAAATTATTTTTAAGAATATCAGGTAACCTGTCAATAAGTTTTATAGCTACAATTAATGTTTATTTTTAATACCTAAAAAAAGGGAAATTAAGTGTTAATAAGCCTACACACCAATTTACCTTATTACTACCTGATGATTTTTCAACATAACTAGCAGGTGTTGGTGTAACGTAAACTTCAACTTCTGAATTATAAACATCAACACTAGTCTCATCTTCATTATCTGCAAGATTTCTGAAACAAAATTTAAATATATATTACCGTTAGTAGTAAAAATTATAGTGTAAAATATCTAAATAAATACTGCTTGAAGTTGTTCTTAAATAACAAAATAAGACTTACTAAGACTTTCACTTAGAATTAGTTCAAGTATCTAGTGATTTTTAATATAGATATAAAAATGTCACTAGGATAGTGAGAATGTCTAAAGAATAGACTTGAAGATGTCGGTTGCATGGGTTCTAATCTAACTCAAGAATAATGGGGTTTTGTAACATTTTTTTACATAATTTATCCTTTAAGTTGTTAAAAGGCAAAATATATATCAGTTTCTCAATTTTGTTCATAACATTAAATAAAAAGACCCATATAATTAATTAAAATGACCTTTTCAAAGTTGAACTGTGGTCTATCTCTATGCAAAAAATATCAATTATTTGGTCCAAAGGTTAATAAACTGGCATGTAATGCTGGCTGCTAGAGTTAGATTTCTTCTTCGAATATTTTTTTTTAAACATCCAATTCTGTTAAATCATTTATCCTTTGATTGTTAAAAGGGAAAAAAATCAAGTATTTCAATTTCCTTCTAACATAAAATTAATAGACCCATTTAATTACACTGACCTTTTCTTTATAATCTTAACCATGATAAAGTTAAACTATGTTCTATCTCTATGTAAAGTTTATGCAGGGTTCAGCTAGTACAAAATAATATAACGTACATAATTTGTGGAAGTCTACTACCAGCAACAACAGTTTTCAATGCTTGAGATAATGTCTGTGATTCTTCTCCCTCTCCAGAAGTTGACCTAAAATGACAAATGAAGACATTAAATTTTTTACAATACCCTTTTTTTTTTCATTTTATTTTTTAATGTTACATAAATTATTAGCACCAATGATCTAATAAAGACTGTAAGCATGTATTTATGCCTTAAAAACACTTAAATTCACCATGCCAATGGTTGCCTCTATTCTGTATTTTAAATAAACTATATGTAGCTATAAAAATATAACTATTGTAGAAATCGGAATACTAACTATGTTGTACTGTTTAAAGGTCAATTACTTGTATTTGGCAAATTTTTTTACCATTTTTTTAACACTTGGGATTATAGTGTGAAAATTAGCATAAATTTAGTTAAATAACTGGGTGTGAATTTTAGGATAGGGAGGTAAATGAAAATGATATTAGTAGAGCTTTCAATGACAAGTGAAAAAACAGAAAATTTTTTAGATGAGTTTTTGTTTGAAACAACTTAATCTGGTCATATCAATATAAAAACTTACTAAATCTGGCAATGTATTTTCAATGAACATGTTTTATAAATATTTGTTATCTATTAACCTATTATAGATAAATTATACTGGTCGACATGATTTCTGAGGTATGAGTTTTCTGTTTATTTTTCTAGTTCTATTTTTTCCGCTGATTTCAAATATGTAACTGGTTTTTTTCAATCAGGTCAAGTTTTTATTCTACTTGAATTTCTAAAATGCTGGAATAACTGTATTTTACAGTACCTGGCCATAAGTGAGGAAACAACCGATAGAATTCCAGTTTTTATAATTTTAGCAATTTATAAAACAGCTAAAAATAAATACTTTTGTTTATCTTGTTCTTATTTGTTTTCATAAGAGATAGCGAGAAGTTTCAATTTATTTGGAGCATTCATTGAACATGAAGGTTATTAACTAATATAGAAATATGTTTTTAATCTTTGCTGCTAATTTATATTAATATGAATGTAAAATTTTGCTGTCTACTTTTTTTTTAGAAGCATCTTGTAAATTTTATTTACAAGCAAGAAAAGCAAACAAGTGATTCATTAAAAACTGTTTGCTCAAATAGTTAGGTGATCATCATGTTGAGAAGAAAGGGTAAAAACGATCCATAGAGATTCTGCTACATATGTGGTTTAGTCACTTTGCCATATAGGCAGTCGCAGATCACACATTTTGTTAAGAAAAGCTATCATGCTTATTTTGGTGTGAAACTTGGTGATCAGGACAAACCCTTTGCACCCCACATATGCTGTAAAACATGTGTCAAGGGTCTAAGACATTGGAGCAAGAGGAACCAACCGTCTCTTCCTTTTGGTGTGCCAATGGTTTGGAGGGAAGGAAAGGATCACACTACTGATTGCTATTTTTGTATGACAAATCTAAATGGTATTAACAGAAAATATAAACATCATGTAAAGTATCCCATTGTGCCATATGCAATAAGGCCAGTACAGCATGGACCAAAATTCCAATTCCAACACCACAGTCTCGATTCATCAACTGAGTCAAGTGAAGATATGGATACCTTGGATGAATCTGCAATATATGAACCAGTTGCTGAATCAACTCAACCCAAACCCCTTAATCAAGCTGAACTAAATGATTTGACAAGAGATTTGTGCTTATCGAAAGAATCTGCTCAGCTATTGGGATCACGCCTCAAAGAAAATCATTTGTTAGCTCAAGTAACAACATTTTTCTGGTATTGTAAACGGGAAAAAGAGTTAAGTCAGTATTTCAGAAGATAAGGAGGCTTCTTTAATTAACTGCAACAACATCAGCAGTCTTGATGAAACTATGGGTTTAGCATATGACCCAGCACAAAGGAGGTTTTTTATAAAAAAAAAACTTGAGCTAATTGAAAAAAACCAGTACATATTTGAAATCAGCAAAAATTTTTTATCTAGAACAGGGATGGGCAAGCGGCCTGTCAGAGTATATTATGCGGCCCGTTTGCATGTACATGTTGTGATTCTATGTGTATGTTAATTTTCGCTATATTTTGAAAATTGATCCCGACTATTTGATTCGTCGAATCTAGGGATATTAAATCAGTTTTATGGCTCCAGAATATTAAAGCTGCTTGACCTACAAGCAGATTATGACTTGAAGGAGAAGCTCAAGTCTGTTATTTTGCTGATGAAAAAAGAAAGTCACAAAGTGAAAGCAAAATATAAAGCCATTATCTACAATGATCAATCCCAAAAATTTCATGAAGAGAAATGGAGAAAAAATCTTTTTTTTTTTAACTTATGAGGTCAAAAAAAGTTAACTAAACTTACATTTTATTATCATCAGAATCTCCACTGAGTCTGAAAATACCTGTGGTGAAAAAAGTAAAACAAAATTATTATCAAAACTCAAAGGTAGGACTTGATTATTTCAATGATAAAAAAAAATGAATGTGAAGAGACTAGTTTGTATACTTTTATTTGATTTGCTTTATCTGTCAGCTCTATTGTGTATACCTGAAGACAATGTACATTTTTATTATTTCAAGTACATTAACAGCTTGTACAACTTCTTCACCCCTAAGAGATGCACTGAATGTTCTATTCTAGCTAGTAAAGGTGGCCAATAGATTGATTTAAAACAATATATATTTTTTGCATATTTTTTTAGGGCCACCACTTACCTTTCATACAGCCACAGGTTGTGCATCTGTTATAGACTTACACAAATAATAACTTTCTACTAGTGTTTTATATCAGTGGTAAAGGCTGAAAGAGATTACGACTTTTTTTTTAATCTTGTGCTTTATTTTACCATTCTATATAATCTTAATTTAAAGCAAAAGCAATTGAAAATCTTTCAACACTAAAATATTTATATGTTATTTAAATACTTTAGTGTTCAATGTTTGCTAGCTGGCCAATGCTGAAATGCTAATGTGAACAGTATCGTGTGAAAAACAGGCTTGCGGAGCCGGAGCCGAGGAGCCGGGAGCCGCTAGTTTTTGCTGGAGCCGGAGCCGAAAAAATCTGGCGGCTCCACGGCTCCCAAATGCTTTTTTTTACAGCAGAATTTTTTATTTTTAGCTTTAAAATTCCAAATTTGTTTGATTGTTGCCTCCTACAATTTGAAATGTTGTTATTTTTACGAACGCAACAACAGTAGCAGCGTTAAAATGATAGCGTGCACGCACATCACCACAAGAAATCTTTAACGGGGAATCGTTTTGTGTTCGTTTTAAATCTTGTTTACCCTCTGAAATTTTTTAATGGCATGTTATTTTGTTATATACAAAGTTAAAACAGTTTTATTTTATAGAATAATTGTATCAATCATTTAAAATACATTTTTACTAAGACGACAAATAGAACGCGTCATTTCGTATTATTATTTGACCGCGAATCAGGCCCGTAGCGTGTGTGGGGACCAGGGGGGCTTAGCCCCCCCTTGCGTTTTGTCTGGGCCCCCTCTGCTTATTTGCTCTACTTAGTAAAATGTATTACCTGCCCCCCCTGCTATTGCCTGGCCCCTGCTGTAGAATTTTCACGCTACGGGGCTGCGGCGAATTCGTAATAGACTAAAAACAAAATTGTCGCTTTCTGTATTTAACAATTTTATTATTAACAGAGTATCTGAAATAGAGTAGATAAATTTATAAGGCTGTGGCTATACGGACCCGGGTCCCGATAAAATCCGATTGTTATTCGGACCCGTGGCAAATATGCACTAAGCTTAGCTATATTTAAATTATATTAGACGGAACCAGAAAAAATAATAATACAGAGTCCACTTAGTGGAACCATAGACACTGAGTAACTATTAAATCATACAATTCAAACAATTATAAAAAAAAAACAATAATAAAGTTTAATTATAGCTAAACTAAGTGCATATTTGTCACGGGTCCGAATAACAATCAGACTTTATTGGGACGGGGTCCGAATAAAAGTCGGAGTTTATTGGTACCCGAGTCCGAATAGTCACTTTATAAATAATAAATATAAATACTGAAGTCTTTAAAATATTTTAAATAATGTATCATTGTACTATTTGCTAATTTGATCATTAAAATAACTTTTTATTACTTATGAAAATGGCGACTAGTGAAACCTCGGTCGAAAATAATGATATGATTCTGGATGCACTGAAATGGTTTGTTTTTAGTAAAACCGACATGCGTATATATTTCAAGTTCCTGACTATGGGGCAGCCCCGTAGCGTGAAAATTCTACAGCAGGGGCCAGGCATTCTACAGCAGGGGCCAGGCAATAGCAGGGGGGGGGTAGGTAATACATTTTTCTAAGTAGAACAAATAAGCAGAGGGGGCCAGACAAAACGCAGGGGGCCCCGGCACCCTTGGCCCCCCCACGCACGGGCCTGCTATGGCGGTGAACGCGACAAAATTTGCATAACTTTTTACCAGCGGCATGTTTGCGTGGCGCAATTACAAAAATTTTTGTCTCGTGTGATACTATCTTAATAGGGAGCCTGAGCCGGAGCTGTCAAATTTGTGGGAGCCGGAGCCGAAAAAAATTTTGGCGGCTCCGCAAGCCTGGTGAAAAAGATAACATCTTTTTGAGAGTGTAAAAACAAAAAAGTAAGAGAAGTTTATTCCAAAAAGTTGAGCACTGGGCATTGTCAACTGCTTTTATTTAATTTGATACTAATTAAGATAATTAAAACTATTAATTAATTTTCTCTGTCATCCATTGTTAAATAAAATAAAAAAAGCTCATAAACAAATTTAGACAAGCTTTCTTTTGAAATATTTTTTTTTCTGTGGGTTTGCATGTTAAAATAAGTTATTGTTCAGATTGACACTTTCAGTAACTAAAATAGCTTCAAAATAGTGATTTCCCACCTCAATGATCACAAACAGATCCCAGATCCCAACAAGTTATATTAAACAATATAAAATGAAAGATGATTTATCATTTGAATTATTTTTCAATCTGTGAAATTGATACATAAAAATTTATTAATGAGAACAAAAGTATAATGATTTTTTTCTTTCAATTTTGATTTTTTAATTTTATTTTATCAGGAAGTTATAAAAATAGCCTATATTTAGGTAAAATAAACAGCAATCAGTTTCCTTTCCAACAGTGTAAAAATTATTAAAATTTATGAATATTTGATAAAGTTGTTATGATTTGAAAATAGTCACCATTTTTAATGGAGGACCTGAGTGAGGGCTATTTATACAGTCTTTATTTATTATACAATTATTTATCAAATACAAACTATGATCTTTATATAAACTTGTAGGAAATTAAATGAACTATCTAATGATATATATTTAATGTATGTTGATTTTATAAACAGAGTTGATAAAATATAAAGTCGATATAATTTATACCTTCCCATTTGTTATGCAACTTTCAAATCTTACACATTACAATCTAAAAAAAAAAAACCAAATATTACTAGCAAATGTGTATAAATTCAAGCATTTTAATAATATATGTTAATTTCTCTGACTATTGGTCATACTATCTTCAATTTTTTCCCCTAACTTATTATAAAGGTGTACCTTTGAAATAGGTCACCATATTGGTAAATAAAACCGTCAAGATTCCAAATATTAAATCTCATTAAGTCAATTCGAAAAAAAAAAACGGTGATCCAAATTGTAGTAATAAAAGCAGACGTAACAGGGTCACAAAAATTTTCTAAAATCAAAAATGGAGCTAATCGCATGATCTTATAACATCATCATCATTATTGTAATCCAAATTGAAACATTAGGTTTCACAAAACATGCATGCATCAATTAATATCAAGAATGTATCACATTCACACAACAAAAACAATATAACTGCTACTGGAAGTGAAGATTTTAGATTTCATATATTATCCTATATTTATTTTGAGTCTACAACAAGTTAATAGAAAGAAATGGTAATACTAATTACAAGATGTAAAACACGCCTATGTCTTGGCCTCATCTCGGAAGGTGGGGTAAAGCTAAGTTATAGTGATGTTAAAAACCTCTCTGTGCTTGTTGAAAATAATAACTTTGCCATAAATCTACTAGAAATCAATAATTAGGCTATAATCATTGTTAATACTGTTTATTATAAAATTATCACTTTATAACGTAAATGTGAAATAATTTGTAAACAGTGTTTTGTTTTGAAGCTACACACCATGGTCTGTGTCTAAGGCTAACAATGGTACTGCACATATGCTGTGAATCTGTTATGTAACTTTTACAACCGACGCCCACAGGACAAGGAAATTCTTCACTTAGGGGGGTCTAGTTTTTGCCTACCTATTATTACATAATGAAAAAGTTATGCAAATGACCTAGATATTCAAATAGATGAAAGGTAGACCTTCAATTGATACCACATGTGTGTAATCTTACACTAGAATGGTGGCTTAAACAGTATATCAATAACAGCTATTTCGGCCAAATTTTCGACCAGAGAAAATGTGTCATTTTTACACCCTTCCCACTAAATATATAAAAAAAATAATAGTCTAGAAAAGTATAAAAAACCATTAGTTTAGTGATTAGTCACAGACCAAAGCCATGTATATTCATCTATCAGTACCGATATTCTAAATATTTTGTGGACATATGCACAAAAATGTTTTCGTCTTAAACGCCGAATAAAGGTTGATATTTATATATGTACATATAAGATAACTAAATAAAAAAATGTCACCTTAATATCAGTTTATTTTTTGAGAAAATGTGAATTCAAATAGATCCATACTTAAGAAGTTAAGTTGCATTTACAGCACACATGTGAATTTAAGAAATATTTAGTGGATATTGATTGTGTCCACTAAATTCAATGACATAGCATCAGGCATAGAGAACACAATTTTTAAGTATCAAGATTTTAGGGAGTATTTTTCTGATTTTGCTTCAGATCAAGATCTTGGAGCAATGACATCACAGTCACAAATAAACAGATTAACAGTGAAAGAACCTTTGTATTATCTTGTGGGCAGACTGACATTAAAGAAACGTAGATTTTAACATTTATGCCATACCTAAAAAAATTTGCAATTAACTCAATGTCTATTAAGTAATTTATATTATGGCCAATAAATTATAATAATAAGGTATAAATTTATTAATAATAAATTATAAGTATAACCACAGCATAATATTAAATAATGGTGATCTCTTTAAAAATGATAAGGATAAGGCATAAGCCATGATAAGGATCAATTACTGATTAAGAGAAATCCAATAAAGTAGGTTGGCAATAACATTAATAGTCAACTCGTGAATGTTTGCTTTTAGATAATACATTTATACATTAACCAACCTGATTCTTCTATTTCCAATGCCTGGAGTTCTTTAATAAGCTTACTCGTGTCCGTACTTGAACTAGTATGTGAAATATTGTCAAAACAGTCCATTTCATATTACATGGGTACATACAGAGATAGTATCCGAATATGCGGAGGAGTTATGATTATGTAATTTCAATGGTTTACAAATTATTAAGCCTAAAAACATAAATGTTCGTAATGTTTTTACTCTTCTACAATTACAAATAGTTTGCAATGGCGGTTTAACAGTTGAAAAACGTATATCTCTGGCTTGCTAGCTCTTTATCGAAAAAAAAATACGAGAGTGAGAAACAAAAAGGCCGTGTCTATTTGTAGTCTGCTACAAATAGTTCGGTGGCCTATTTGTCGTTTACTACATATAGCCTCAAGGCCGTAGCCAGGGAGGGGGGCTAGGGGCTGCAGCCCGCCCCCGCCCCCCCCCCCAAATTAATTCTAAAAATCAAATTTTATTATAAAATATACTTCATTATCATTGTGTTCCAATTTTTTCTTATACAAAACTCTCCGCACAGCCCCCCCCCCAAGTCGCACAGCCCCCCCCCCAACAAAATCATGGCTACGGCCTTGTATAGCCTAGTAGGGTTAATTATAGATCTCAGTAAGTACCCAAATCGTACGTAATTTTTGGTTATTACGTGGTGGTGGTGGGGGGCGCTATAAAATGACGTAATTGTCATATGTTGACCCGGGGGGGGGGGATAAAAGTGCTAAAATTTGTTGCAATAGCCTTTTATTTTCATTTCAATAGCTGTTTTTTTAGTGATCGACACAATATTAAATCTGTAAAAATTTGCTTCTCTTGGAGTTTCAAGAACAAACTACACTGATTCATGTGAAAACAATTGAGGGGGTGAGTTCCAAAACCTGCTAAGTAGAAAATTTTCAAAAATTGAGTTATCATACTCATTAGCTTATTTCCCTATATTGGCATATATTCTGGGAGTGGTTAATTCCTAAAACTGTTAAATACCATTTAAATCAGCGCTATTAATTAATCTCGATAAGACAATTTGTTGCCTGTACATTTTTGTATATATATAATCTCTGTTAAAGTAATAAGAAGTTTAAAAAAAAAGAATTGATGATTGCAATGCTTCGTTTTGATTTTAACATTGTATTTGGTTTGGTTTGGTTTGGTTGGTTAGTTCGGTTGGTTTGTTTGGTTGGTTGGTTTGGTTGGTTAGCGTTTACGGGTAAACGGTAATTTCTGCATATCTTTACCTGATGGTGTTTGGTTCGGTTAGTTCGTTTGGTTAGTTGGTTCGATTGGTTTGTTTAGTTGGTTTTGTGATCTGGTTTGGTTGATTTGGTTTCGTTTGATTGGTTAGCGTTGACGGGTGAAACGTGATTTATGACGTATGAAATGTAGTTCATTTCTGCACATTAGGTAGGTGGCATAAATTAGCACCAATATCTTTACCCAATGCTGCGTTAGAAATGTTTCAAGTGTCACGTTTGAACTCCCGACTTACGGGGAACACCGGGTACACTGCTAGTAAATAAATAATTTTCAACATTCAAATAAATCTTCAAAATCATTCCAAGTTATGTCTCACCTGGTTACGAAAGGTTCCTTTGACTGGTATGAAATCATGTAGATTTAGTGGTATCAATGTATTTACTTTTCAAATGTATTTTTTTTTTTTGCTAAACATTTCTAAATAGTAATAATTGCTATTTTAATAAAAATTTAAATTACTTGTATGTAAATATGTAAATTAGTTTTATAATTAGTCATAGTTAAACACACAAGCAATAGCACAGGATGCCTCCATGCAGAGCTTAGGTATATTAATACATTTCAAATCTACTCAGATTAATCTGGCATTATTTGAGAACGCGCAAAAGAAATGATGCGTGTAGTCACGTGATACTATGAAATTGAAGTTGTTAACAAACGCAGTTTAATGAAAGTAATATATATCATTCTGAATTACAGGTCAGCAGTGCTCGATTTAAGAAAAAAACAGTCCCGGGATGAAACAAAATTTTTGCAGTGCCGGGGATAAATGTCTATAGTTTCATCCCCGGTAGGGATATATTAGCTAAAGCAGAGCAGGGGGTGACAGTTCTCAGTGCCCTGCAGGTCAGTAATACTATTGTTTCATCAATCAAGTATTTTAAAGTAAATTCGGACATAATACACATTTTAAAGGAGAAAACAGAAAAAAATCTTCCACACAAGGATTGAGTATTATTAGTAATTTACTCTTGTAGTAATGATATCACGTTTGTCTAAAACCCTAAATCAGTACATTGCTGCTTCTCCTGTGGTTGCACTACAAAAATCCGTCTGAAGGATGACATGTGCTTCTTACTCGTGTATATTTTTTAATCAAATGTTGATACTAATGAGTTACTAATACTTTTCTATTATTATTGTGTTGATGACCTACTCTATGATACTCCTTTTATTTGATGGCGTCATTGGTTATTGCTCACAATAAATCCAGCATTGCCAGAATAAAAAAAAATTCTATCGTAGCAAAATTTTGTCAGTGTTGTTACTATAGTTTCGATAAAATTGCGCTAATTGCATATAATATGATAGTACACATTTGAGATGCATAAAAAATGAATATTCCATATGCCACGTGGAGTTCACAAATCAAAATGACCTATTGGATCCAGTCAGCAAGGGAAAGCCAAAAAAGAAAATATTTGACTCACTAAAACCGCTCCATTAATCCGTAATTTGATGGCAAGAGACCAAATAATGACCAGGCTTCATCAAAAGACTTTGTTCATCATCCCGCACTTAATACTATGTCTGATTCTTCCTATAACCAGCAGCATGCATGTATGGGAGATATTGACGCACAAATATGGAACAGGCTAGACAAATTTGATACTGAAGTGGAAGCTGAAAAGTATTCTAGCAACGATACTGTAAATGTGATGATGAGTTTATTTAATGAGAAACATTTGAAAAAGATATCAAATGCTTCTTTCTGGAATGTGCCAGTTCCAGATAATTATCGGATTGAAATGATAAAAAGAGCAAACTTTCTTTTCAGAACAAGGATGGACCTTTCCGTGCCGTGATGCTAAATCTAAAAGAAATGTTTGCCAAACATTTTCAGTTCCAGGGTGTCTATTGCAGGGGTCGGTAATCTACGGCTCGCGAGCCGCATGCGGCTCTTTCGATGTCAAGTTGCGCTCTTTCGATGTCAAATTGCGGCCTTCCAGTTCCATGCGCAAATAATAATAATTATTTTATACTAGTCATCCCGCGGCGTAACATACTCCGCCATATCAATCAATTTAATCACTGAAATTATTTTTTTTAAATAAACAATCAAACAAAAAAAATACATTTCATTTATTCTCGATGAATTAAAAATAACATTTAATTTGAATTAGGTACATACGAAGTCACATGATTTAAAGCAGGACAGAAATAGATCAAAGACTGTACAAGAGAACTTCATGGCTTATCAGGTCACTTCCTTTTCTTGATTTTAACTACACGGTAAGTTTTTTTTTAAACTAAAAACTCTCAACTCTCTTAACGCTTCATCTCTTAACCAACCAATATATCCCAATTTATATTTATACCTCTAACGTCAGCACCTTAATAATAACTCTACTTACGTCACAGTCTACTTCCATAATTCTCAATTACTAAATTTCTTTACCAACTTGTTGGCAGTAATTACACAATCTACTAGATAAAGAACAGTGAAATAGAGCAAGAAACTAGAGATTGTTTTATAAACTAACAAAACTAAAGGATGAGACAATATAGACCTAATGTTAGTCCTAATGATATAGAGATTATAGACCCAATGACGGTAGATGTTCACTGTGAAACTATAAGGTGACCCTTTATTATGTTTTTCAATTTGGTTGACTTGGAATCAATGGCAACAAAAGTGGTACCTCAGTATTCAAAACTCAATATTCAACCAACTCACTGTCTTATGGAGACAATAGACTCAACTCATGCAGAGAGGGAAAGAACAATTGATGTCTCTCCTACTTCAGTCAAATAGCTGAAAAGATTCAGAATGTAAAACAAATTTACATCAAATCTTAATGCAGCAAGTGTAGTAGACATATTAGCAAAGAAAATTATTCTTTCACATCAAACTGTGCATGCTGAAATGCAAAGCCCGCTGTTCTCGTGTGTATACTACATATAACTATACTACTTTGAAACGTAGAATGTTTTTGTTATCCCAATGGCTTCAGATTATTTATGTATTGATTAAAGTTGCAACCTTTTTTTTACGGATGACACAAAGTTGTTTGTTACACCCAGTTAACAGGGACAGTAGAACAAAAATTCAGCCCCACACAAAAAAGTCACTATTACATGTTTTATAAATTTGTATCAGTCAATGTGTTCATTTCTACTATGTTATAGATGGTTAAAAAAAATGTTAAAATATTCAAAAGACTCTCCAACGTCACCCGCGGTCTTCTTCTAGAAAACCTTTGATGTTTTATAAGTCTATTGTTTTCTATCCACCTAGTCTTAAGTCGTCTATTTGACCATTACTTTTCTTAATCCTAATGGCTAGACATCTTTTATATCATAACATCGCAGGGGACAGTCTTCGGTCTCTAAGCCCTTCACTATCTCCTACAGGCCCGTAGCGTGCGGGGGGGGCCGGGCCCCCTCTGCTAATTTGTTCTACTTAGTAAAATGTATTACCTGCCCCCCCCTGCTGTATAATGCCTGGCCCCTCCTGTAGAATTTTCACGCTACGGGGCTGATCTCCTACCAGTGAGTAGTGAGTGTATCTCACTCTGAAGTTGACAGAAAGGTCTCTATTATAACAGTCGCTATTATAATGCGGTCGCCGTTTAGACAATCGCCATTCTGATTAAGTCGCTCATGTGAAGTCGCTGTTATGACATTCGGCTTTTCCATATTTTACACAAATATAAATCAACTTTGATGCCGATTCCTGAGAGAGAATGGTCGCAAATCTTAGGTACACATTGATACAATTGTGTCGGTTAATTCTGTTTGTACTTCTGCCGGTACCTTGCTTACCGTTATTACTTATTATGAATCCAGTTATGGATATAATGTTTGAGTCTGGGGATCGCGACCTGACAATATTCAAACGATTGGCACCATCAAGAGAGCGATGCTAAGAGTGTGGTGTACCGTGTACACTAGGTATATGACTTGAAAAACAAATTTTGTAATTTTACAAGTGGCGTGCCAGGTTTTGATGAGCTTTTATATAAAAATAATAAATACAACAAAAAATCATAAATTTTGTTGAAAAAGTTCACCCACCAAAACGATTTTTTAGTTTAAAAATAATCCATTTTGGCCTCTTTTTACTGAAGTTTACTTTTACTCCAGTCGTTTTAACGCATTGTAATCAATATTTCCCTGTTCTCCATGTTAGGTTTTTCAATTATACTTGAGTTTGAATAATTATTTTAATTTTGCTTAATTTTATTTTAAAAAATGTCTTACAAAAAATCATCACTCTTGCGTTGCTAAAAATACACAACAAGAGTACTTGGAAAAAATTCAAAACACTCTTAAGAAGAGAAATTGGAATCGAGATCGAGCCATTGCATTCACATTCTAGAATGCCAAAAGAGTGGATGATAATTGGTCGCTACATGGGCTTGGCCTCTATGGAAAAATCCAGATTGAAAAGAGTTGCAGCACTCAGAAAGAAGTAGAGCTATCATGGAGCTTTTTAAATTTCCCAATACTGTCTTTGGTGATCAGTGAGCAGAAAAATTGAAACTTTAATTAAAAAGGTATGATGTTCATTTGAAAAAACCTGTGGGTGACATACAGGAGCAGTTTGATAGCTATTTGATGTCACAAAACTAAAACTGGTTCATGGTTATGTGCTGAGGATTAAAAAACTTTACGAAATACAAATTCAAAGGAGGTAAGACGGATATACTACAAACTAAATTGCTAGTTAAAGTAACAATTCACCCATCAAAGAGAAAATTGTTTGCAAAATTAATGAGGCACAACAACAACAAAGCAGTTTTGAAAGTTCCAGTGATTCAAGTGATAACGAGAATTCTCAAAGTAGCTCTGATGGTGCTGATGCAATGCAGTCATCCAATATGAAAGCTTGGATCAAAGCACACATAAGAAATAATCATTGTTAAATCTACTTCTAGTGCAGTTTCATTAGTTCAATCTGGGAAACTACCAGTTCGAAGAGCAGTATTAGTAAGCAAAATTTTGCATAAGTCCGGGCGTAAAAATAGGGCAACTCCTTCTCAGGTGTCTATCGAGCTGTATTCAGAGAAGAAAGTAAACTAAAAGAAACATTAATAAATATTTTGCGTAATAGCTTAAAGAGCTTGGCATTTTGAGGTAAAATTATGAAGAAAAAAGAACACCAAGTAGTTGTATTAAAAAATGAAGTAAAAGAAGTAGACTAGCCGTCTTAGTTTTACCTTGATGGCAAAGCTGCTACGATCGGAAAGTACTTGATCCACGGACCGGTACTCGGGGATTGGGGACCACTGTAAACAAGGCATTCGGTCAGTTTGGTTATACTTTAGAGCGGCAACTTCCAGATAATGAATGTGTTAGAAAACCTGCAAATGTACCAGTATATCAAACTTGTATTAAACTTTATAGTTGCATAATATGTGCACGAATATTACCAGTCGATTTTATTATACACTGTAGGATGTTGGTATGCTGTCAATATTTCTTTTTATGTTGAAACAACTGATTGGAGAAAGGCAATAGTTCCAGTACGTTACTGGAAAAAAAATATGATCGATCGCAAAACTGCATCAGTTTTCACTAGTAGCATTCAAAAGTGAAATGATCGAAGTAAATATATTCAGTCAATTTAAAATACAGTTTAAAACACTTCACGCTACAGACTTAGAATTAGCTAGCAAAAAATTATTTTAAAAAAATAGTTGTACCCTGCAAAAACCTTTGCATAGAGTTATACCAACTTATGTCGACTGCAGGCTAGGTTATTTTTTGGTTTCGGGCAGATCCGATTTTTTCATCGTTATATTTAAACTGGAATACTGCTGTATTAATTCTTTACTTTCGATTTAACGCACACTGGAAATGAGTATTATTATATATTCTCGCACTTAAAAAATGGGATGGTTATATAAATAAGATTTGTATGTATGCCCAAAAATTTATTATGCTGACCCTGCTCGAATGTGTGTATATTTTTTTTTTTCATTTTCACTATACTGCATTCAATAAATGCTTATTGAAACATTATTGAAGCAAATAACTTGACAGATACGACACCTACTTCTCTCAGAATACAAATCGACTAAAGCCAGCAGGGGTGGCCCAAGATCATATGGTAAAAAATAAAGTTTTCACAGCTAACGGGGCACCCTATTGTTGAGTTCCATTTGTCTTACTAAGTAACATACCAACTTCAGCTTCCTACTGCTACTGGAAGGGAATGCTCAAGAGTTACAAAGTTTGCTATATTAATAAAACGCATTTACGTTGAATTTTTTTTTTATTACATTTTAAAATCATGCCATTACTGTAATTTAACTGTGTTAAGTAACGAAAATGTCAACATAAAATGTAAATTGTAGGGAATCATCCAAAAAGACGTCTAAATTAATTGCTATTTTTTACCCCCTCCCCCTTGTCCACATTTGTCCACTTTTGACTGGTCCCCCCTTCCCCCCCCCCAGTTGTTGACGTCCAAAACATAAAATTTACCGAACATGAATTCATGAATATTTCGAATTTTTAAATTGGGAGAATGTAAACAATATAAAGAGTACATATTTACAAAAAAATTTTTTCAGAAATTGAAAATTATAAATATAAAAATATTACTGTTTAAAAACATTTTATTGAATTATAATTAAAAAATGCAAAGCATTAAACCACAATTATTCAGTCAACTTTCTGAAAATTCCGATTGCAGCCATTCAAACATATTTCGTATGATGACTACATCTGTTGCTGAATTTTCAATTGCCTGTTCAATCTCCTTGTCTGATACTTCTGCCTCATCATGTTCACAAACAGGAATATTGCAATGGACGACCTTATGTTATTTCATTGCCACCTGTGATGGGAAGTATTTGCCGCAGAAACACATTCGCTTGGGAATTTTTCCAGCCACCGATGGACAATAGAGATCAAAAGGCACGCTACTGTAGCTGTGATCGGGCTCCAGACCAATCAGTGCAAGCCCTGGAAATAGTGATCCATAAGTACCACTACTACTCCCGATAGCTGCAGACATGACGCCTGCTTCATGACTAACAAAAAGTATTAGCTGGAATGAAACGCTAATGTTTAGCAGATGGTTTATTTATTGTTCTACACATTGTAGTATATAGTACAATATATCGTAGCGAGAATTAATAAGAAAATATTGCTAACCTGCGCATTAAAAATGTAACATTCTTTTACCTTTATTAAACATGCCTTCTTAAAAAGAAATATCAAAGTTTACAATTTCATAGTTCTGTGAAGCTCCCACATAAATGAGTTAGTCTGCATTGTTTACATTGTGTACGGTGGTACTCAGACCCTTATACAATTATTGACGTAATAAAAATGGTGACGTAGTTTGAGGTTAGCGGTAAAGGTAGAAAATTGCACATTAGATATAGACAATGTATAGAAATAATAACAAACTGAACACCACAAATATTACATTATTTTGAGATATATATATAACGCCATACTACTCTTCTCCATTTTACCCGACCCAGCGTCTTCTTTCTTCAATCTCTCACTCTTATGGCTTTAAGGTCTTTCTCCACTTCCTCCAACCATCTGCTTCTTGGTCTGCCTTTTAAGCCTTTTCTCATTTGGGTGTTTCTTATATATTGCTTTTAGACCTCTTTTGTTTTCCATTCTTCTATGTGCCCTACCCACCTCAATCTATTCATTTTGATTTCACTGGTTATATTGTCTTTCGTACAGATTGCACAGCTCTGAATTAATTCTACTTCTCCACTCGTTATTTTCCTTACTGGCCCATATATTTCCTAAATATTTTCCTCTTTCCCATGTCTAGCATATTTTCTGCTTGTTTGCTGAAATTGTATATTTATACTTTATCGATATTTTTTTATTTAATGTATACTTTCAATACACAGTATATACTTTTTCTTGGTTAAATATATTGCGCTATGGTGAAGTATATTCGTTTAATATATATTACTTTTGTTGCTGATTCCTTATAAAATCAATGTATACTTATAATCAAAATAGGAAAAAATGTTCTTTAATAAGCATTTATTGAATGCAGTACTTGGTGAAAAATAAAGAAAAAAAATATACACACATTCGGGCAGGGTCAGCATAATAAATTCTTGGGCGCACATGCAAATCTATTTATCACCAACCACATCCATTTTTAAGTGCGAGAATATATAATAATACTCATTTCCAGTGTAAGTAACCTAGAAAGTAAAGAATTAATAGCAGCAGTATAATTCCAGTTTAAAATACAACGATGAAAAATCGGATCTGCCCGAAACCAAAAAATAACCTAGCCTACCGATCAAGCATAGGTATAACTCTATGCAAAGGTTTTTGCAGGGTACATGCCATTTTTAAAATAATTTTGCTAGCTAATTTAAGTCTGTAGCGTGAAGTGTTTTAAGCTGTATTTTAAATTGACTGAATATATTTATCGATCATTTCACTTTTGAATGCTACCAAAGTAAAACTGATACAGTTTTGCGATCGATCAGGTTTTTTTTCCCAGTACCGTACTGGAACTATTGCCTTTCAATCAGTTGTTTTCAACGTAAAGAAATATTGACAGCATACCAACATCCTACAGTGGCGACAAAATCGACTGGTAATATTCGTGCACATATTATGCAACTATAAAGTTTAATACAAGTTTGATATACTGGTACATTTGCAGGTTTTTCTAACTTTCCCATTCATTATCTGGAAGTTGCCGCTCTAAAGTATAACCAAACTGACCGAATGCCTCGGTTTACAGTGGTCCTAATCCCCGGTACCGGTCCGTGGATCAAAATGGCACTGGGCCGCCCAAGAAACATTAAATTATTTCCATTTTATTTATTGTAGTGTATTTCTCTCAGGATAGTGCGACACATACCCCGCTCGGGCTGCTGTGAAATTATCAAATGTCGACCAGTCTGCGGCGAGAAAAAAGGTTAGGGACCACTGTACCTAACACACACACCACTTATAGCCCAGTAGCTTTATTTTCTTTGAACAAAATAAAATGCCACTGTATCTACCATGCTGCTCTTAAAAGAAAGTGTGTCGGCATTTTTATTTTCCGACCCCAACATGAATATACCTTATTTTATAGATGAATATAAAAAACTTAAAGAAGGTATAATTATGATGCAGCATGCATTGTATGGGCCTAATAGAAATAGTTTTTTTTTAGTCTCATTTTTAATGTAATTATCGAATAACAAAAGTAAATAAATAAAATGCCCGAACTATGTAATTAAATGTGTTTATTTTAATAATTATGCACAGGGCGCCGAGCTAGACGGGTCTCCCTGAAATATAATCTTTTGAAAATGTTCGTAGCGCTTCTAAACCAGATATTTGCAATCTACATCCCGTTTATACGTTTTGATTTGACCCCCAGTACACTCCCTTTTTCATTTACATTGATAACGTTTACATTTATGTTAGCTCACATAAAGTATTATAAACACTCCATTGATCTGCTCTGTCCAGCCCTTCAATCAAATTTAATAACCTATTGTGGTTCTTCAGTAGTTATAAATTTACATCTGTGATATGCAATTTTGCAGCATGTCCATTATGATGAAAAAAAAGTTATCAGTTGTACTACGTAAAATTGAAAGGTCACGAAAAACACTATATATGAGAATCATATAGCTGGTGAATACATTGAAGTAACAAAAGTGTATGGTTTACTTCAAGATATGCCACAGTATGGGATGTTATTTTTATAGTAAACCTGATGCGGCCAATTCGCTACTTTTAATAAGTTCTCATTTATGTAGGCTTATGCTCAAATATTGGTCAAGATTATTATTAACGATTGCCTAAGCTGCAAGTCACCGTAAAGTACAGACATATCCAACAACACTAGAGCAATGATGCTTGGAAGGTAAGAGATGGTTGTTCCAGACCTATTTTTAGAAAAGAGAGAGACTATGAAGACACTACATACTTAACAGTTAATAGAGGAAGGAATGTTATTTTATACCTGAATTAAACCTGAAATATGTAGTGAAACATGTTATGTATTGTAATAGGTGGCACAATTTTCAGAACTCTTGGGGCTGGGAAGTGCCAAAATCCTGCACATGGCGCCTTAATAGTTAGCTACGACTGTGGTGGCTTTCATGTAGTGCCATTGCGACGTAGATTGCTAATGTTTCATTCTGCTGATAAAATAAGCTGGGAGAGCGTTAGTTGTGACTGTAGGAACATTTAAACAGATCATTCTTTGAGGTTCTAATAGACTTAAATAGGTTTGTGTGTAATCTTTCTCCAGCATGGATATTGATAGAAAGATGCAAACTAAACATTTCTTATGATTTACAATGATTGAGTGAATAACAGATGAACATAGCCAGTAGCCTTTCTATCTGCTTTTAGTCACAATTCTGTTAATGTTGACAGTCGTTGTACTGTAGGAAAATAATATACGGTTACAAACATATTTACCAAGTATGTATTTAAAAAGAAAGAAGAACTTGAGAAAACTTTAAATTAAAGATTGGCTAAGAACTATCTGACGTTGTTCTTGATTATTTAATTAAAGTTCTAGTATTTTTTTTTTGGGCAAGTTTTTGCGCCAACACCGAACCGACTCCGGACAAAAAATACAAATGCCAACATCGACACCGACACCGGGCAAAGTACAAATGCCGATGCCGACACCGCCACCGGCTCCCAGCCCTGATTTCTGCACCATTGTCCTCTTGCAATGTTTTGGGGACATCTCTACGCTGTCAGTATTAATGTGCAGCATTTCTTCGAAAATTCCACCTACCTTTCTAGAACCTTTTCATTTTCTATAAGGAGGTCGCCTGATTTGCGAAATCAATTATTGTTATTTCATTATTGCTTTCTTCATGTAAGCTCACAATATCTCCCGTGGTGCCTCCATGGCCATTGCACTATCGGTTATGGTGGGGATGGAAGAAGGGTACCATAAAAACTGTCCCATAAGTGGTTTATATGATCTAAGAAATCTCATCTCACTCTTTCAGGGACTTCACACACCAATGAATGGACAGCCGCACAGGATAGGCAACTTGTGAGAAATATATCTTTTAAGTGTCTATGCGTTCCATCAACGACCACATCGGTTTAGGGAATGATGTTGATAAATGCATAAAAAGACTTCCACATTTTCCAAAAAATGCTGCTATATCCAACTTTAACTGCTCCCACCTGACTGGAAATATTCATGCAAAACTTTAAACTTGCTAAACACCGGTAGAAAATAAATGCTTCGTTTGAGCCGCATGCTAATCTTTATAAATAAAACAGGGTATATAGGGCGGTATGGTTGTACATTATATAGTTTAAAATCAGATACGCACTTCGTCAAAAAAAAAGAAACGAAATTGAGCTATCATTGAACACTGTATAGTAACCATTGTACTTGTAAAGGTATTGTTTTTGGTACATGTGTTTGGATCATGCTTTCAACCAACTATGGTTACAAAGAAAAAAAGTCAGTTAGAAATTTTTCTCTGAACAGTATATTTATTTAGTTAACAGTGTCTATTACTTATGAAAAAGGTCAATTAATACTTGATGTAATATTTTTGAAGTAAAGTATAGTTTGTATCTTTAATGTATTGGTCTATAAACGTAACGTATTGAATCAGCATCTCTGGAGTCCGTTTCGTTTATTCAGATGATTGTAAAACATGTAATATGACGTTATTCCTATCGCAACCACAACGCCTCCCATTTCACTATCAACAACAGTCGGACTAAATAGACACCCTGACAGTACTAAACTGTTTCACTCTTCCTTGGTATTTCTGCAGATTTTGTCTGTAACACTGTAACAGAATATGTTGCTTTTGCTCAGTGCCGGCCTTAGACATTTTTGTGATATAGGCAAAGGACAAAAATGCCGCCCTTTGTTTCATTTTTCTAAGAAAACTCTATAAATGCTATTTATTATAATACATTTTTTTAAAATTTGGCAACTTTATAAAAGTTAGAGTTTTAAGTATACGTAGTGTATTTTAGGAAGTTTTTTTAGCTAAGTTAAAAAAGTAAAGAAAAATTAAAAATAATGAATAAGTGTTTATTAAGCGTTAAAAAGATTAAAGAGAATTCAAGAAAAATATGCTTTTCTAGCTTTTGCAGAGGCAAACTCTTCAATTACTTCGGTCAGATCCAAATCTTCTACAGTCGTTTTCTCTATAGATATTAAATCAAACCAACCAAACGATCATGTGAGATGGTAGAATCGTGATATGTTTATATGAGTGTAAGCGAAATTCGCAATGCCAAGTACACATTCGAAAGAGCAACCACGCCCATTCCACAGATATCTAATATAACTTCAGCTTTGATTTATCTGTAATTCTACTTTGATAAATCAAATTATTCATCACAGTAAACTGCCGCACAGTTCTGTTACATTAATGTCTGCTGAATCTTCGTTTTCAGATGTTAAAGCTAATTGAAGGTCCTTGGTAATCTTTGAAAACCTCTCTTTTATCACCTTTCTCCAGTTTTTTAATGTGATACAAAAAATCCAAATAAATCGCAATGAGATGTCAAGTGCATAAATCGATCATTATCTGATTGGAATTGCGGTATCCAATATTCAAGTTGAAAAAAATTACTCTAAAATTCATTTCTAGCTCGAGAATTGATCGTCTGGAAACTTTATAGTCAAATTGTCTCTTTCT
The DNA here is from genome assembly GCA_021962125.1 of Bulinus truncatus. NCBI lineage: Eukaryota > Metazoa > Mollusca > Gastropoda > Planorbidae > Bulinus > Bulinus truncatus. The sequence goes on from JAGDYQ010000216.1 coordinate 656,268, forward strand.
TACTCAAGATCTTATTTGTATTTCCGTAGGTAAATTGCACTCAATACCAAATTCTTCATCCAATGATTTAGCTGTTATAATTGCTTTGGTAAAACCTTCATCTGTTCTATAATTATGAGCATGTTTTGTTGTGCATTGGTTTGTGACAGAATGGGAATAATTCCCAAGGTGCGGTTGTTGAACGAAGGCATCGGTGATGAACGAGAAGGCATGATGCGAGAGATGACGGCCGACGTTGTTATTGTAAATACTAGTATTTTAGTATTTTGATATTAAAGTAGTTGATCAATATTATAGAAGGAATACTTGGCTTGTTTCCTTGTACTTCGTTCAGTTACGTATTGCTCTTTCGAGAGTATTTTGATTTTTACTTTTTACTTTTTAGTACTACTTTTTTGTTATTTACAGGAAAATGGAAATCAAATGAAATATCATTTGATTGATTGATTTACAGTTTTAATTACTATTTCGCCACTGTTGCCACTTTCCCAGCAGCTGATTACTATTAGTGATTACTGAGATTAGCCAAATTCTGCAAAATATCGTTACTATCGGATTTATTCTAATAATCTCCCATATTATTTCTAATAAATTAAATAATAACAGCCCATCCCCCATGTTTTAAGTTCTGAATAGAATTGTATTTACCTGAGAGACTGAGACATCCAATAATCCCCCGTCCCAAACTTGGAGGGGGGGGTCCAATCTATTCTGATATGTTTACAACTTTAATATAAAGTGACAACCGAATCCGGCTCCGGCTCCGGCCGGATTTGTGTTGACAAATCCGGCAAAATCCGGCTCCGGCCGGATTTGAAAAATCAAATCCGGTACAGCCCTATTTTTATCTGCTCTAAATACGAAACTATTTCATTTATCTCCCGTTGCGGTAAATTCTGTATCCGTTTAACCGCGGAAATGAGGGAAAGCTGAATGAAAAAAATAAACAATAAAATAAAAAAAACAAGTGCATAACATGTATTTTTTCCGAAGATGTCAGCCTGTTATTTTGTTTGATTGCTTATTTAAAAATATAATTACAGTAATTATATTGATTGATAGGGTGGCGTATGCTACGCCGCGGGACGGCTAGTTTAATTAAAGTTCTAGGGGCAAAAATTCCCGACAAAATACTGATGCCGACACCGACACCGGACAAAGTACTGATGCCGACACCAACACCGGACAAAGTACTGATGCCGACACAGACACCGGAAAAAGTACTCATGCTGACACTGACACCAGCTCCCCTGCCCTGATAACAACAACATATTGCCAATACTCATACAACAAGTCTATCGCCACGTAAAATAACCACTGTAGTCTGAACTGTATTCAGTGCCACCGAGAGGGGGGCTGGGGGCAAATGCCCAGGGGCCTGGTGTCACATTATGTGAGTTGGTTAATGAAATCAAGCCATGCTCTGTCTACATTGCCCCATCACACGAGGAGGAGATAACAAAGCGATAGACAAAGGCTTTGTCTTCCAAGGTGTTCGCACCGTGGTCAGTCTGTCTAGCACCCATTCATCATTGAATGTCGCCTGGAAAGGGTGAAAGTCTACAGTGGGAGATAATCTGTGCCATTGTCAGGATCAAGCTTGAGAGGGGTGGGCACTCTGTACCTTTATCGTCGCACGCTTGGTTGAAACTGACCACGGCTCGCTGCCCATTGGTCAGCGGAAGTCTCGGCGCGGATTAATCGCGAGATGGTAGCCTTTTTGTGCGGCTCGAGTCTTCGTAGTTTTTTAGTCAGTCGGCGCTAGTTAGTCGAAGAGAGAGGTCGATACGAGAACTACCCACCTCAGGTAATTCGGTTTAATATACTTGATTGATAATATTGTTTTGTAGTAGCCGTTTAAGCTACGTGTTCTTTTTAGGACAGAATCTCTTTAATTTTAATGTAAATAAACTCGTTGTATTTACATTTGAGTTTTGTACTCATTTTTCTCGTTGTGTTGTGTGCATCCTGTGGAACCACGTGGCTAGGGCAAATACAAATACTGGCCAGAATTCAGTAGGTGATCGTGCCATTAGACAACGACCTCATGGACCCCGCAAGGGGCACTTGACACCCGGCAAGTTTTAGGGGCCCGGATTGAGCTGGCCAATCAACTTTTGAAAATATTATTATCAGCACGGGGGTCCCGTGACAGCACTGCCCAGGGGCCCGAAATTTCTTTCGGTGGGCCTGATATCAAGTCGTAGGGAACTTTAACACACAAACACACACTGTTTGTTTAATTACTGCACTAAGTTCATATGAAACATAACAATTACTCGAACACACTCTGTCCACCTCTCAGTACAAGGTTCACAACACAACTGACTTCTACACATATTTTCTTTTTCACACAGTCCAGCTACACACACAGAGAGAACGCACCTGGGTCTGTCTTCAGTTACTTATTGATGCTTTCCCCTGACTATACATACCATAACAAACAGTCACTCAGTGACAAACAACAATACACTGGCAATACACATACAACAACAATAACATATTGACCACTTAGAGCTCGGTAGTTTTGAAATGTGGGTTAGCGGGAAAATGATGATTTAACAGAATAAAAGAAAAATTACAAACACTGTATGCTAGCAGTAAAAGATGTGATGTATAACATTGACCAGGGATGGAAAGGTGGGGGGGAAGGTCTGTAATTTTCAGTTAAGCCTCACTTATAGCCTCTAGGGTTACTCCTCCTTTCCAGACGACAAATTACACTATGTAACACAATTTATTTTCCTGGCTTTTAAGTGTTATATTTCAACTTCTTATGTCTAAGGAATATCGAAAAACGACAACATTCAGCACAAACTTTGTTTTTATGACCACAGCCTTGAAATATGTGGTTTTTATTGTGACGAAACAAAGAAATCTTTATTTTTAGAGCATTTTCGAAAAAAAATGCTCTATTGTCCCCGTTTTGTCTGTCTGTCCGTCTGTCCGTCATCACCCTAGATCTCAACAACCATAAGTCCTAGACCCATGATGTATATATCATTTTGTAGGTCTTGGCCTGCCAAGTGTACATCAAAAGTCCATTTCTGAGGGCCGGGCTTCAGGGCTCCTAAGGGGCTTATATATTATATATACACCTTGTACGTTCAATAACCCATTCATTTGGTGCGAAATACTGCAGCACGTAGTTTCACCAAGATTTATTAAGAAACTCATCAAATGAAATAGTAAGCTTGTGTTCTGAGTTTAATTGAAAGTATCAGAGCTATGCAACAATTGACGGAGTTTTCGGACGATTAAATGACTATAATTTCGAATGTTTTCAATTATGAGTCCTATTTCAGTAACCACAAACCACTTGTAGTTAGATTTAAGAGAAAATATTTTTTTTTCAAATATAAAGAAACGTCTTTATAATATTTTTTTACAGATATATGCATTACACAATTGAATTTATAAACATTTCCAAAATTTACAAATATTTACTGAAAGTAACATACGTACTGATACATAACAAGAAAATGCGCTAACACGTCCTGTGTCCAGAATGGAACAGGCTTAATTGCTTGTTTCTTCATGCGTCTAATAAAAGAAAAACACTAGCCTGATAAATAGATAAAGACAGTCGAAAATCACTTTAAAAGGTTCATAAATGATCAGGTTTTCTTGATTTGAGAGTGTACTTCCCATCGCTTTCTTGAAGAAAAACCCAGATGTCTCCAACCATGATTTCGTTATAATGTCCTTGGTAATGACGTTCAAAGTCCAATATATATTGCCATTTCGTGACACCCCCTTGAAGGCCCATTAGGAATGACACCAATTTGATGTCTCCGATGACCTCCAATTCATAGTCGTCTTACTAAAAGGTACTCAGCAACATCTTTAACTGGTGTATTCCTCTTTGAGATGCATAGAGTGGGCCTTATATAGAGACGAGTAGTTATTTTCGTTGTTTATTACACAGTGTTATCGTAGCTGCACATAATATTTAGTTTACAGTTCAAAAAATCTGACCAGTTAGACTTCCAGAAAGGGACCTGTTTGGAGTGTTATCAGGAGTAAACAATTTGAAAGTGTTAAAAAAAATATCCATACATTTTATGCCTACTTTTGTTTAGTGTGAAAACAAATACAAGTGTAGAATCATGTACACAATCAAAAATATACAACACATTTTAAAATATAAAAAAAAGGAAACAATCTGTGATTTTAAGTTTTTGGGCATTGCCTGATTTCTTGATCCTTAAAAAAAAACTTTTTAATGAAGCTTAAAAAAAGTTAATACAAATGCTTACATATATTTAACTAGTCATTATGGTATGTTAGTAAAATTATTTGCAAAGTATTTTTTAATTTTCTTTTTTTATGTTTGTTTATTTTTGTTTTCATTAAATTTCGCTTTATCTGAATTCTAAGAAATCAAACTACAGCTATTCTCAAACGTTTATTCCTGGCGACCCACTATATACAACTACAGCCGTTCTAAAACGTTTATTCCTGGCGACCAATTATATAAACTATAGATGTTCTCAAACGTTTATACTAGGCGACCCACTATATACAACTATAGCTGTTCTCAAACGTTTATTCTAGGCGACCAACTATATCCAACTATAGCTGTTCTCAAACGTTTATTCTATGCGACCCACTAAATACAATTGCAGCTGTTCTCAAACGTTTATTCCTGGCGACCCAATAAATCCAACTATAGCTGTTCTCAAACGTTTATGCCTGGCGACCAACTATATCCAACTACAGCTGTTCTCAAACGTTTATTTCATGTGACCCACTAAATACAACTACAGCTGTTCTCAAACGTTTATTCTAGGCGATCCACTAAATCCAATTATAGCTGTTATAAAACGTTTATTCCTGGCGACCCACTATATACAACTACAGCTGTTCTCAAACGTTTATTCCTGGCGACCCACTATATCCAAATATAGCTGTTCTCAAACGTTTATTCCTGGCGACCCACTATATCCATATATAGCTGTTCTCAAACATTTATTTCATGCGACCCACTATATCCAACTATAGCTGTTCTCAAACTTTAATCCTCTCGAACCGCTATATCCAACTATAGCTGTTCTCAAACGTTTATTTCATGCGACCCACTATATCCAACTATAGCTGTTCTCAAACATTTATTTCATGCAACCCACTATATCCAACTATAGCTGTTCTCAAACTTTAATCCTGGCGAACCACTATATCCAACTATAGCTGTTCTCAAACGTTTATTTCATGCGACCCACTATATCCAACTATAGCTGTTCTCAAACATTTATTTTATGTGACCCACTATATCCAACTATAGCTGTTCTCAAACTTTAATCCTGGCGAACCACTATATCCAACTATAGCTGTTCTCAAACTTTTATTTCATGCGACCCGCTATATCCAACTATAGCTGTTCTCAAACTTTAATCCTGGCAAACTACTATATCCAACTATAGCTAATCTCAAACGTTTATTTCATGCGACCCACTATATCCAACTATAGCTGTTCTCAAACATTTATTTCATGTGACCCACTATATCCAACTATAGCTGTTCTCAAACTTTAATCCTGGCGAACCACTATATCCAACTATAGCTGTTCTCAAACGTTTATTCTATGCGACCCACTAAATACAATTGCAGCTGTTCTCAAACGTTTATTCCTGGCGACCCAATAAATCCAACTATAGCTGTTCTCAAACGTTTATTCCTGGCGACCAACTATATCCAACTACAGCTGTTCTCAAACGTTTATTTCATGTGACCCACTAAATACAACTACAGCTGTTCTCAAACGTTTATTCTAGGCGATCCACTAAATCCAATTATAGCTGTTATAAAACGTTTATTCCTGGCGACCCACTATATACAACTACAGCTGTTCTCAAACGTTTATTCCTGGCGACCCACTATATCCAAATATAGCTGTTCTCAAACGTTTATTCCTGGCGACCCACTATATCCAACTATAGCTGTTCTCAAACGTTTATCCTAGGCGACCCACTATATACAACTATAGCTGTTCTCAAACTTTAATCCTGGCGACCCACTATATCCATATATAGCTGTTCTCAAACATTTATTTCATGCGACCCACTATATCCAACTATAGCTGTTCTCAAACTTTAATCCTGTCGAACCACTATATCCAACTATAGCTGTTCTCAAACGTTTATTTCATGCGACCCACTATATCCAACTATAGCTGTTCTCAAACATTTATTTCATGCAACCCACTATATCCAACTATAGCTGTTCTCAAACTTTAATCCTGGCGAACCACTATATCCAACTATAGCTGTTCTCAAACGTTTATTTCATGCGACCCACTATATCCAACTATAGCTGTTCTCAAACTTTAATCCTGGCGAACCACTATATCCAACTATAGCTGTTCTCAAACTTTTATTTCATGCGACCCGCTATATCCAACTATAGCTGTTCTCAAACTTTAATCCTGGCAAACTACTATATCCAACTATAGCTGTTCTCAAACGTTTATTTCATGCGACCCACTATATCCAACTATAGCTGTTCTCAAACTCTAATCCTGGCGAACCACTATATCCAACTTCAGCTGTTCTCAAACGTCTATTCTAGGCGACCGACTTTAACAATTGTATTGTTTTTACTAAATCAGAAAAAGGAAAGATAGAAAAAAAGCTAATAAAATCTACATGATGTGTTAAGTTTTGTTGACGACACAATTCGACAAAAACATTTTAAAATAAACTTGCTGGTTTACTCTTGATAGAATTTGTAATTATTTTCATTGCAGTTAACATTAAGAGGGCTGTGGTTTATGTTTAGAAACTACAAGTTCAATAGGTCAAAATTAGTTTTTGCTTTTTTCCCCCCTTTTTTGCAGACGAACACACTTATAGTTTTGTAACAAATAGTGAAATACTTGTAATTAGGCAAAGTCTTGATTAATTAATATAATTTTTTTTGAGATACATCTGAGCTTTATCGGCGACCCACAAGTGGGAAAATCACTCCCCAGTAACAATGAAATGTATGTTTGGTTTTGTTATATCTGAGAGTTATATTGATGAACGTTTACTATTATGACCTAATATGACTGTAACGTACTACGAAAGGATTGACAGTCAACAAATACGAAGGACGTGACCTAATATGACAGTCAACAAATACAAAGGGTGTGACCTAATATGACAGTCACGAACTACGAAGGACGTTACATAATATGACAGTCATGTACAATGAAGGACGTGACCTAATATGACATTCATGTACTATGAAGGACGTGACCTAATATGACAGTCATGTACTATGAAGGACGTGACCTAATATGAGAGTCATGTACAATGAAGGACGTGACCTAATATGACATTCATGTACTATGAAGGACGTGACCTAATATGACAATCGATTGTGCAGGCCGTCGTATGTGTGTGAAGTCCCTGAAAGGATGAGATGAAATCTCTTAGATCCTATAAACCACTAATGGGACGGTTTTTATGGTGCCCTTCTTTCATCCCCACCATAGCCGATAGTGCAATGGCCATGGAGGCACCACGGGAGATATATCGGGAACTTAAGCCAAGACCTGAAAAATTTCCTTGGTCCTCACCGGGGATCGAACCAGGTACCTTCAGGTCGACAGTCGAGCGTTCTACCGCACGACCATCCGTCGTAAGCCCAAGGCACTTTACATTAAAAATGTTCAATGTAGATTTGTAATTTACTTGCCGCAAGTCAAATGAACATATTGCAAATTATACATGTACAAAAAAACTTTAGACATTTGGGAACCCTTTAAAAGTACTTTGCCTATTCGATAAGACATTGTGCTCGTATTGCTTAATATATTTTACCAAATAAAAGGACAAATTGTCATATAAGAAATTAAAATAATCTGGGTTTGTAAAAGAAATTAGAAAACAACGCGCTTGCCGTGACGTCGGAAATGAAAAAAAAATTTTCAACTGAATCACAAAATCATGTATTAATGTTTGTATGTTATGTAAGAACACACAATCATATATATATATATGTTCTGTTAGAACAGTGGTTGCCAAAGTGGTCACTATGGACCCCCAGGGGTTCCCGGTATCATTCAGGGGGTCCGCGGAAAATTAAAATTCATTTGGGGGTCCCTGAACAACTTTAGGGGGTCCGCGCAAGGTTCAATAAAAGTAAAACTATGATCTATGTTTCTTTAATTATAAAAATTAAACTAAAAAATAATAAGTAAACTATTTTCTCTAGTCAATTAAGTTAACAACTAGATGGCACGGTGTGAGATAGATGGCCGAAAACACGCTTATACAGGAGTGGAATAATGCAGCTGCATGCACTAATATGTCCACAATATAAACGTAAACTATAAAAGAGTTGTACATCGTACATCAAATTTAGCTCTATGTTATCTATAATACAAAGTTTACATCATATGTTCCGGTGTCTGTCATCGCGACTTCCGTCTGTCATCGCTACTTCCGTCTGTCATCCAACATGGCGGCATAAACAATTCATCCAAGAATAATACAAATTTTACATCATATGTTCCGGTGTCTGTCATCGCGACTTCCGTCTGTCATCCAACATGGCGGCACAAACAATTCAAAGATGGCAGAAACATTTACTGTTTTCTTAACATGCATGATCCGGCTACCAACTGGCCAGCCGAATAAGAATTGTTTCCTACATGGCTGCCAGAAATGACATTGGACCAGCCATACGTTTAGTGCCGAGGTGACAAAACACCGTACACTAACATACGGCTGGTAAGATCATGAATGCCAAATGGCAATCACAATATAATACTGTTTTCGAACATCGCAATCATTACTAAAGGGCAATTAAGCGATTTTAAAGAGGTAACTCAAATTCATGCCAAAATATTTTGTGATACTCTCCGAAACAAATTTTAAATAGAACGTGGTTCCATAGGCCTATGTATATGTCACAGTATCGTAATAAATTTATGGTGTTCAATTTGTTATTAAAGGAGAAGCGATCATAAAAGAAATATTTACAAAAATCGTTCAATTAATATTCTGTGTTATGTTCCACAATTTATATTTTAAACCAAAATTATGGATACCTCAATATAATGTAATATTTATATTGTTTAAATTGTTATTTCTAAAATATGTCTATTTCTAATGTACAATTATTTCCCTTTATTACTAACCTAAAATACGTCACATTTCTTTTTCATTTTTTGACTATTACGTCACATGAATGAATTGAGTTTGAGTAGCGCCGTACACAATGTTTACAATGCAAACTAACCCATTTATGATGGGGGCTTCACACAGAGGTTTTATGGAGGGGGCCCAGTTTGAGGAGGGCCCCCAAACTATTTTTTAAACTAAATATTAAGTACATTATCTCATATCAAAATGTATTGTCTTCCGAAGAGGCCTAAAATCCCTTGGTTCGGCATTGGCTTCACAGAACTATAATGTTAAAAGCTTTGATATGTCTTTCTTTTTTAAGAGGACTAATGTTTTCTGCGTCCTCGGCCTCAACTGCATTGATGGAATACTATGTTTTTAATCGAAGGTCAGCTAAAAGCTACACAACGATTATTTCTTCTCGGGACCAAGCTTGAGAAGCGTCAAAAAATTATCTCATGTCAAAATGCAGGGGCAGTCCCCAAAGAGGCCAAGCCCACCGGGCCCCTAAATCCCTAGGTTCTGTGCTGCCGGGTCGGCAATTTTTCTTAGTTAATTGTACTAAGCTACAATTTGTATAACAGTAAATAAACCACCTGTTAAACATGTAGCGTTTTGCTTAACACAAGCACTCACTCACGTCACTCTTTTTTTTAGAGCCTTTTCGAAAAAAAATGCTCTTTTGTCCCCGTTTTGTCTGTCTGTCCGTCCGTCCGTCCGTCATCACCCTAGATCTCAACAACCATAAGTCCTAGACCCATGATGTATATATCATTTTGTAGGTCTTGGCCTGCCAAGAAATGACTTTTTTCCATTTCGCGATCTGACCTCTCAGGGCCGTAAAAGGGGCCTTAGTACCGTTTTTTACTATATAAGCTATATTAATAAAGGAGCGCTATATCTCAGCAACCATAAGTCCTATACCCATGATGTATATATCATTTTGTAGGTCCTGGCCTGCCAAGTGTACATCAAAGGTCCATTTCGCGATAGGACCTCTGAGGGCCGGGCTTCAGGGCTCCTAAGGGGCATATATATTATATATACACCTTGTACGTTCAATAACCCGTTCATTTGGTGCGAAATACTGCAGCACGTAGTTTCACCAAGATTTATTAAGAAACTCATCAAATGAAATAGTAAGCTTGTGTTCTGAGTTTAATTGAAAGTATCAGAGCTATGCAACAATTGACGGAGTTTTCGGACGATTAAATGACTATAATTTCGAATGTTTTCAATTATGAGTCCTATTTCAGTAACCACAAACCACTTGTAGTTAGATTTAAGAGAAAATAATTTTGTTTTCAAATATAAGAAAACGTCTTTTTAATATCTTTTCTCAGATATATGCATTACACAATTGAATTTATAAACATTTACAAAATTTACAAATATTTACTGAAAGCTAACAAACGTCCTGATACATAATACGAAAATGCGCTAACACGTCCTGTGTCCAGAATGGAACAGGCTTAATTGCTTGTTTAAATACGCCATGTTGAACATCATAAAACATTAAATGAATAACTGTTTGGAAAGGAGTCCATTAAAATATTATGAAGGAATATGATTTTAAGAGTTGTTGTTTATGTTTACCCATAGTGAGGATTATTTTCTTTGCGAGGTACTATTTAACATATGAACTTTATTTAATGTATTATTAGGTGTCCCTATTCTCAAATGTATTTTTGCTACAATAATCTGTTCATGTCTTTGGGGCCACTGCAAGTATATAGACTGATTGTTAACGCGATAAAATATATATCACCATTTTCAACTCCAACTGTGTGCCTACTCGCTGGTCCGGGTACCGGGCCTTTGATAACTAGTGCTGATACAAATTGTATTAAACAAATTTTTCCAG